>CAUYSK010119957.1:0-147927 GCA_963575035.1 Avahi laniger
GCCTGTAGTCCCAGCTACTTGGGAGGCTGAGGCAGTAGGATCGCTTGAGCCCAGGAGTTTGAGGTTGTTGTGAGCTAGGCTGACGCCAGGGCACTCGCCCCAGGCAAGAAAGTGAGACTCTGTCTCAAAAAAAAAAAAAAATCTATCATCCTCATTAAGTGGTACGCTTAAAATTTTTCTTATAAGATGTGTTTGTTCTGGTCCTCTCGTTTTTATTAATAATTTAAAGGAATGCTGGTTTTTGCTCACTGTGGTAAGAATATCCCATGTTTTTATTATGCCTTTAGTACCAAAACACAAATGTCGACCACACTATACTTGTATAAAATATATTATTTTGAAAACCACTGATAAATACAGTGATTGCCATACTTCATGCACTTTAAAAATTCCAAAGCCATAGGTGCTGTCAGATAACTTTATAAGTGGTGGCTTAAAATGCTGTTGCCTACTTCAGCAATGTAAAAAGAACCACACCATATTTTCTGTTGAAAGCAAAACTATCAGAAGCAATGTCGGTATGAAAAGGCTTAAAGTGAATTATTCACCTCTTAACACTCCCTTGTGTTGAGTCTGCTGCAAACAGAATGCTTGTTATCAATGTGAAAAGCAGTGCCTTTGAATTAAGGAAAAAGTTCAACTTGTTTTCTTTTGTTTTCAACCTAGTGACATCAATGTAGGCAATCAATCTTGTGTCCCTAATTCAAAAAGATTTTTCAGAATTCCACTTCCTTGTACCTCCTAATTAGAAAAACACTGAACATCTAAATTTAACTGAATTTGTAATCATATGATTTAACACCAAATCTAGAACCATTTACTTTTAGGTAAAACACTGTTTTGTTCACTACACATCCAACCCCAAATTATAATAGTTTGTAAGAGAAAAGTTGCTCTCTTAATGACTTGGAAGAGTCAAAGACATACAAATATCTTTTTTAAATATAAGTCTTTTTCTAGATTGATACATCTAGAACTGAAACTTGCATGTTTGTAGTGTAATCAATGAGAAATCCTTTTTATATTTGTCATAACTCTTTATTCTGAGTATATTATAAATTTATAAAAATGATGTTAATGTAAGTAAAGCTTTTACAGATAAATACAAAAAATAAATTTAATATTATATACAATAATTGAAGCAAATGCTTCTAGAACATGATGCAAAATGCATCTTTTCTTCCTTAGTGTGTAATCTATTGTCAGTCCCATTCAGTGTATTTTTAGTTGAAAATACTATGGTTTTTATTTTTGAAGTTCCATTTGAATCTTTTTTATTCTTCTATTTCTTTTATTTTCTATTTTAAACTTCTATTTCTCTCCTTCAAGATTAAAATTAATGCAAGGCAAGGGGAGTACTTAGGGCACAAAATTTAAGGAGACATTCTTAGGGTCCTGCTTCTACATTCCCGAGCACATTTTAAATATTTCTGATAGCTTTTTAAAGGTCTTTATCAGTTAATTCCATCATCTCTCTCATTCCTGGGTCTATTTTATTGATTTTTCTCCCAGATGAGGTTTATATTTTCCCGATTTGTTACATGCCTTGTAATTCCTGATTGGATCTCTGATATGGTGAATTTGACATTGGTGAAGCTGGATTTTTTGATACTGCCTAGGTTCTGAGCTAAATGTATATGTCTGTGAAATAAATGTAGTCACTGGGCTGCATAGTGGACTCCGTTCCAAAGGTCTCCTGTTTGGTAAAGAAATAGAGAAAGGCAAGAAGGACATCAAGAATGCGAACAGTTTAATCCATTGCCTCGTGTGTCCCCACTCCCGTCATTCTGGAAACGCCAGAGCTGGTTGGTGTATCAAAATTGTTTCCTTCATAGGAAATTTCCTGACTGTTCCATGACTCTATAATGGGTAGTATAAGATAATAACAGCTGATTAGCACCAAAGTTGTTTATATATTTAATTATCTGAGTGTGATTAATCAGAGATTGATTTCTAGCAACATTTACTTAAATGATATATATGATGGTGAAAAATTGACCATAGAATCTAGTTTCTTAATTATTCATTATTCTTCTCTCTTCCTTTGCAGGGATACATTTGAAGATTAGTATTCTGGTTTATTTCCCTTAGAAATTTATTACAAATAAGGCTCAAAATTATGAAGTCTTTATTTATTTCAACCCACAGGTGTCTCATTTTATAAAAATCCAAGTATGTTATTTTAAAATTTATTGTATATTTGTCCAGTTATCATTATTTCATGATCACTACAAAATTTTAAAAATTAAGAAGTGGTAATGAGAATTGTATTATGTAACTAAGAAATTTCCATACCTTATGTCACATAAAACATACAATCCCACATTTTAAATAGTATTATCCCAATTTTACTGCCAAAATTGTAAAAGTATTTTGACAATATTTTGCATACACTTTGGTACAGCTCAGATGCCAATCGTTTTGAGTCTTTGAGTCTTTGTAAAGTATTCTATTAACTTACTTTGAAAGGTAGAATCAATTTTACAAGGCATTTTCAAAAGTAAAAAATTCACCATTTCTGAATACGGATCCCAGTTCTCCACGATCTAGTCATGGGTGTTTCCTGTGTTAAAAGGAGAAGCTGCTCCTTTTCAATGAATGTAGTCTGAAATTTTTATTTAAAGGTTTTATTTTGTGGCTGGGTAAATGGGAGCTGCACACAAGAAAAGAATCTTTGAAAGACATAAAAGCTGATGGACAATTAGGTTGGTTCCATGTCTTGGCAATTGTGAGGGAGGGGTGAAGGATACAAATCTACTTATTGGGTACAATATACACTATTCTGGTGAAGAGTACACTGAAAGTCCTAACTTCAGCATGATACAATTCATCCATGTAACAAAAAACACTTGTACTCCCTAAATTTTTTGAAATAAAAAATGTTTTTCCAAAAAAAAAAAAAGAAAATATGAAAGAAAAATTAAGCTAAATAATTCATATTTAAGGTGACTGTCTTATAGAGTTGCTGCTTGGGTTTGTTGTGGTTAAATAGATCTTTATATCCAAATCCATTTGTATTCTGTCCAAATGAATACGGGCTTTCTACATAGGTTTTAGAAATTGGCTCAGTCTCTTTTTAAAAGACAAGTTCAGAAACACACTTTATTGAGGAACATTTAATAAAAGAACTTTTTATAATTTTTTTTTATGAAACGAAAAACTCAGCACATTTGTGACACAGATAATGTAAATATATTTTGGCATTAATATTTATTTTTTAAATTAGCATACAATAAGGTCAAACATTAGTGAGGCATGTAGTTTTATGGCTTTTTATACGTGTATAGTTTCATGAAACAAGCAAGATACTGAACAGTTCTATCACCCTAAAAAGTTTCCTTATGTTATCACTGTTACACTTTTCCTTCACCTTTAATGCCTGCCAACCACTGATCTGTTTTCTGGCGTAATAGTTTTGTTTTTTTGGGTAGTCTTATAAATATAATTATATAGCATGAAATTTTTTGAGATTAGCTCTTTTCACTCAGAATAATGCTTTGGAGATTCATCCAAGTTGATGCATCAATTGTTCATTTTTTCATTGCTAGATGGAGTTTAATTGTACATATGTTTATTAACCTAGTGAAAGATATCTGGGCTGATTCCAAGTTTGGGAAAACATACAAATTTTTGTTTGAGTATAGTTTTCATTTTTTTAGAGTCAATCACTAGAAGTAGGATTGATGGATCATATGATACATTTATCTTTGACTTTATAAGAAACTATCAAATTGTTTTTCAGAGTAGCTGTATCATTTTTCATTCTCACCTAAGTATATGAGAATTCTAGGGGCTATGCATCCTTGTGAGCACTTAACATTGTTAATTTTAAAATTTTTATATAATCTAACAGGTACATAGTGACATTTCATTGTAATTGTAATTTCCATTTTCCTAATTGCTGATTACAGTGAATATTTTTTCATGTGCTTATGTGCCATCAATATATTCTATATGGTGAAGTGTTGAATCTTTTTCAAATCTTTTTTTTCTTACTGTTTAGTTTTGAAAAATTTTTATATATTCTGCATACAATGTGACATATGTTCTCAAAGGCTGTAGCTTGTTTTTAAATCCTCTTAACACTGTCTTTTGCAAAACCTACATTTATAAGTTTATAAAATCCAAATTTATTCTTCTGTGTATCGTGCTTTGGTATCATGTCTGGGAACTACCTAACACCAGGTCACAAAGATTTTCTGCTAGGTTTTTTTTTTTTGAGACAGAGCCTCACTGTGTTGCCCTGGCTAGAGTGCCGTGGCATCAGCCTAGCTCACAGCAACCTCAGACTCCTGGGCTCAAGCAATCCTTCTGCCTGAGCCTCCCGAGTAGCTGGGACTACAGGCATGTGCCACCATGCCCGGCTAATTTTTTCTATATATTTTTAGTTGTCCGATTAATTTCTTTCTAATTTTAGTAGAGACAGGGTCTCGCTTTTGCTCAGGCTGTTTTAGAACTCCTGAGCTCAAACAATCTGCCCGCCTCGGCCTCCCACAGTGCTAGGATTACAGGCGTGAGCCACCGCGCCCGGCCTCTGCTAGGTTTTATACTAAAATTTTATAGTTTCATGCTTTTCATTTAGATCTATGATCCATGTTTGAGTTTTTGTGTGCAAAGTGTGAGGTGTAAGTTCGAGGTTCATTTCTACGGAATTATCTATTGAATTGTTTTTGCAGCTCTGTCAAAAATCAATTGGCCATAATTGAGTGGATCTACACCTGAACGGTCTCTTCCATTTCATTGATCTATGTGTTCATGCATTTGGCAATACTGCAGTCTTGATTAGTGTGACTTCAATAGTAAGTCTTGCAATAAAGTAGTGTAATTCCTTCTACTTGATTCTTTTTTTTTAAACTTATTTTAGCTGTTATGGTTCATTTATTTCTCCATATACGTTTAAGAATCATCTAGTATATATTTACAGAAAATCGTGCTGGGGAATTTGCATGGAATTATGTTACATATATAGATAATTTGAGGAGAATTGACATCTTTATTATGTTGAGTCTTCTAATCCATAAACGTGATATACTTCTCCATTTATATAAGCCTTTTTGATTTATTTCATTGTTTTTATAATGTTCAGCATACATTTTTAAAATACATTTTTAAAATATTTATTTACTAAGTATTTGATTTTTAGGGAGATATTTTAAATGTACTGCTTTTGAAATTTTGGTTTCTAACAGTTCATTCTAGAATATATAAACATAATTGATTTTTGTTTGATGACATTAAATGTAGCAACCTTGCTTAATTCATTTATTAGTTCAAAGGAGTTTGGTTTGTTTTGACTATTTGCTATTTTCTACCTAAACAATAATATTGTCTGTAAATACAATAATATTATCTGTGAACATTTTTTTTTTCTTCCTTTCCATTTGTTATGCCTTGTATTTATTTTTCTTACCTTATTTAACTTGTTAGGGCTTTTAGTACGATGATGAACAGAAGTGGTAAAAGTGGACCTCTTTGCCTGGGGGAAAAGCTTTCTCTTTTTCACCATTAAGTATGATGCTAGCTCTACATTTTTTTGTAGATGTCCTTTATAAAGTTGAGGAAATTTCCTTCTGTTCCTACTTTGCGAGATTTGTTATCATTAATAGACATTGAATTTTGTGCCATACTTGATATGCTTTTAATATTTTAATAGCAAAAAAAAATCTCTTTTCACTACCTTTACTATCCACCTTCAAATGAAATTCTTAAGAGCAAGTAAGTGGTCATATTAAATTAATCTACTGCCACAAATAAAGAGCTTTCCCAAATTCAGCCAACATGGTTCAGTTTCACTAAGTGCTTCCCCTACCCCCACTTTTTAAAAAAATTTTAGTAGATGTAGGGGTATAAGTTGAATTTTCTCAGATGTATATATTGTATAGTGGTTTTAGTGTACCTATCACCCTAATAGTGTACGTGGTGCTTTCTTTTGACCTTTCTCAGAGACATTTGTTTTTGTAAAATAATGATTTGTGTTTCAGAGTTCTAATAGAATGAGCAAGCTGTAGAATATAGCATATCTTAGGAATAATTTATTATTAAATACTGTTGATGAAAATGTTGACTTTGATTATCATTTAAAAATGTACTACAATTTGCTGCATACTAGTAGAGAAATAAATAAAAGCAAATAGTCAAAACAAATATTCATATCCTGTAGACTTTATTCACTTTAAGTGTTTGCTTGATTGCTTGTTTATTTTCCACACAAAGGAAAGTAATGAATATCTAAATTTTTATTGTCTTTAACAAACAAAATAACAAAAAAACAAAATGACAAAAATAGAAAGGTACATTCAATTTTATGTTAGTTTAGACCTGTTTTGTTATGAGCAAAAATCACTAAAAAAAGACAACTATTGTTTCATTTATTACTGACTTTTGAATAGATTAAATAGACCATCATACCCTAAGTTTTTCAAATGTCTACTTGAAAGCATTTATGTAACTACTCACCAATCCAAAGTACATGTAATTTTTTTAATGCTAGGCAAATTATATTTTTTTTGAAATAATAGTTAAAAGTTACTATGTTCAAGTTGAATTTAAGGAGAAAACATTACAGTGATTAGTTGCATGAAAGATGATAAGGTTTGCAAGAATTATAAATATTCATATTTAATTACTCTGTTGAAATCTAAAAGGTTACAAGTGTCTAACCTCAAATTTTACTTTCTTTCAAGATTTAAAATTTAAGAAGTACAGATGTATAAGATATAACTCAATTTTAGAGTATAGTGTTATAAAATATATGAAAGCTCTTCTACTTCTAAATTACATGATGCTATGGTACATATGGCAGTTTTTTCTCTTTCATTTTTCTATGTAAATACTGTTATTTCATATTCAAATTATTTTAAATGAGTTTTTAGATACCCTGGAGCCTAGATAATGAAAATGTTACTTTCTATATTAAAAATATAGTATTTTTTTTAAGTAATGAATTAGTTATATGTTTGTTAAAGGCCAAATGACTATTTCATTATGGTAATTATAGACACACAATCTCTCACATTCCTATGTACTCTAATGGATGAGTGTAGACATTATTAGTGAACTTCTGATGCACTGCTACTAATGAATTTGAAAACTTGTAAAATCATACATTGTGAAATTGTATAATTATAAACCAACTGCTTTCTTGTTTGCATTTCTTTTTACCTGCCTCCACTATACTTCCTCCTCTTTCATGTATGTCTGGACTTCTCTCTCTCACCTTCTCTCTTTCTCTGTATTTTTCTCTTGTTTTTCCCTATGCTTTTATTTTTCTTCTCTTTCTTTCCCTCCCAAACTCCTTATCTTTTCCTTTCCTCTTGTTTTTCTGTCTTCATCAAAACAAGACTTGGTAGCAATATCACTGCCCAGTGCTCACCAAACACTCTGATACATAAATACATGTGCAAGTGTGCACACATACACACGTGTGTATATATATAAAATCTTATATCTATATAATATATATATACTTGTGTGTATCTATATAAACTCTAACAGCTCTTCAATCAATAAGAACAGTTTTTTATTTTTTAGTTTAAGTCTCTTATTGCAACTGCTTAGAACTTTAATAATATGCTAACATTTTTGGATACTGTCTGTATTAAGACAGGAGAAGGAAAATTTTTCATTCTATTTCCTTGTGTATAAGTGAATAGCTATCTGCATCCTATGAGGCCCCACCTATTAAAACCATAAAATCACAAGTTATATAAGTTACTTATAATAGTGCTTGTATTTTCTCACTAGAGTATCCAATTTCACATTACATTTTACTCTGTTCTTGATACCTAGGGTTCTCTTTTCCTGAAGTGTTCTAAAACACTCACACTGAGCTTCTCACTGACAGCAATAATGTCTTGAATACATGTTTTTGACCAATTCAAAGGAAGAACTAGATCTTGTTAAGTTAAAATGTGAAGTTTCTAAGCAACTATAATAGTTTTAAAAATTTGCAAAATTATTTGGCAATTTGGCCACTGGTATTGGTTACCACAATTAATTTTACTGGAAATTATTTTTAAAAATTGATAGTTTGTCGTTATGAAAATAAAAATTAAGATACTCCACTGAATCTAGAAACTAGCACAATATGTTAATGGAAAATGTCTGCTATTAACTACTAGTTAAAGATGGTGAGGAGGGAGCAATGAATCCACTTTGTTCATCTTCATATTTGTGTGTAATTCGATAAAGGTCATTTGGACAAAAGAAAAATTACACATTAAAAAAATTGAAGGGTTTTTCCTGCCCCCAAACTTAACAATGAAACTTATGTAATACTTTCAGCTATTATCTTAGCATGTCTTTTTTCTTCCCCCAGTAATTGTTCACAAAGCCAAATACTTTAAATTATGATATGGGAAGAAAAAGAACATTCTTATTGTAAATCAGCCTTATTTATAAAGAAAGCACATATTGCACTACATTAAGCCTTACCTTGGGCCCTCTGCTTCATGACTTGCATGCTCCCTGTGTCACTGATACTTGTGTGCTGGATGAACTTGTACAAACCCATAGCTGCTTCAGAGTATAATGGCATGATAAGAAGTGAAGCAGAAAACAGGAGAAGCTTTGTCACTGAGTCAGCTGCAAGAAGAAGTAATGTGTATGAATGTACAGTATAGGGAAATCTATGAAAGATCCAGTCTCTTTCTCCCAAAAGACTCTGTTCCATGATACAAGGAGAATTCAGTTCTTTTTTGGCAGACCTCCAGGTCAGTTTGGAAGCAGTAAAAACAACCACAAAAACAAGCCTGGTTTCTCAATGTCTTTACTCTCAATGTTTTAAGTAACATTTTTTTCTTATTTGTATTTTATTTTGTTTTTAATAACTAGAAAGTAATACCCATTTCCACTGGATTGTTTGAATATCATTTCCATAGTTGAGATGAAGCTGAAGACAAATTACAGAGAAGAGTTCAACCATATGTAATATGCTTGTATCTGTTACTGATAACGTTTGAAGGAAAGGCTCTCCTCTTAATTGAGGAGCGAATGACTTTAAATGATATTACATCAAGAAGGGCATATAATCCCAGCAGATGATGTAATTATGTTTAAAAATGAGTATTATTAAATAATTCACACTTTTAATATGGAGAAATTAGGTCATTTTCCCACTCCTCCCACAAATATTCAATCTTAATATCTAAGTAATGAAACAACACAGACAGTGTTATCCATCGTGGTACTAAAAGAGAATGCCAGTTATGACAGGCTCATTGTTTACTTTAACAGGTAATTTGTGGACCGGAATCATTTAATTGTTCTGAGTACATAATTACATGTCAGCAATTTCCAATTTAATTAAAATGTACAAATCTGAAGATTAAGGGAATTTTTGAATTATTAATCATTTTTCCACTAGGAAATCTTGTTGCTCTGCAGGAGATTTGTCCAGTGTACAACTATACGTATTTTTTTCCTTCTCTTTCACAGACAGACAATTTTCCCGCAGAGCCCAATTACATGGGCAGCAGGCAGCAGTTTGTTCAAAGGTAAGGCCTATTAAATAACTTTCTCAGCTTCCCCATTTGCATTCATGTCAAAATTGCTTTGCAAGAGACTACACTTCGGATTCAAACTTGTAGAGACAACACTTTTTCTTCTTTTTCTTTATATGTATTTCAGTAGCTCCACGTTTAAGGACCCAGAAAGAGCCAGCCTGAGAGACAGTGGGCACGGGGACAGTGATCAGGCTGACAGTGACCAAGACACTAACAAAGGCTCCTGCTGTGACATGTCTGTTAGGGAGGCACTCAAGATGAAAACTACTTCAACTAAAAGCCAACCACTTGAACAAGGTGAGTGAAGTCTTCCAATGCTTACAAAGTATAAACCTTAAGCAATCATTATAAACCTATTAGTACTAGAGTTGCAATTTATCGCGGTGGAATGGACCATTGATAATATATCAAAGAAACAGCAAATCCCGAGATTGCCCCAGACAAAAAGCAGCTATTCAATATCACAGTCACAACTGAAAAAGGAAAGCCGTGGGTATCAGTCTTTAATCTTCTTAAAGTAAGAACTTGACCAACGTCACTTGATTGTTCTTATTTTGTGGACATTTCCTAACTTTTCCTATTTTGAATTTTGCTAACAAGGAAAATATGGCTTATGTTAGCTACACAGGTATATTACATTGTATTATGCTAATTTACAGTCTTAAATTAGTAAATTCAACACTTTTTACCTGAAATGAAAACTTGATTGGAATTTTATAGCTCTTAACAGTGTTGGTTTATTTTTAGTTTGGAGTTTAGCTTCAAATTAATTTTTCGAGAGAGTCAAATAATAGTTAAATGATAGATTTTGTTCCTTTTTTTGATTTACATCTAATTCCTCATGAATATCAAACACGAACTTGTTTACTGATAAGAGATAATGAAGAAATATGTCTTAATAAATACATATTCTTTCTAAAATTCTATCTCCAATTTATTCATTTTGTGTGGATTTTTATTAATTTAGATGTTTTTATTATTTCAAATACAATGAAATATTTGCTAATGATCCATACAAAGAAAATTAAGCTACTCTTAAGACTTAGAGAATGAATAGATATTTTACGTTCTATTGTAAAATATGAAAAGAACTGTTATATATATCAGATTTTAGGATTATAAATGCATTAGTTGGATTAGTGGATATATTAGTCTTAGAAATATTGATAGCATTTAACTATATTTTATATTTATTATTTCAGTTGTTTTTGAATGAGAAACTATATTTAAACTATGTGAACATAGCTTGTAAGTCCTTTTTTCATTGATGATTTATATAAAGTAAATTTTTGCCTATTGTACACATAGGCTTATCATACATGCATCAGCAGATATAGTGTTATTAATTTTTTTGTCATGTTAAAATCTTAATACAAACTTACAGCAGCCATATATAAAAAATATGTATCTTTATATATACCTATTTACATATATACAAAATAAATACATATATTCAGTATAAAATATATATTAACATTTCTGCACTGAATATAATTATGCTGAATTTATTTTAAAATTTACTTCACAAAAAGCCTTGTTTTCTAAGTAATAAGTGCTAAACTGATGACTTTTTTTCTGATCTTTTACCACAGCAACTTTTTGTGTGACGATGCAGTATTGTTTTTAAAATCATTATTAACAAAAGCAGTTTAAATGCTTATCCAATATTCACGTTTCCTGCAAATATGGATGTTTACTTTGAAGTGACTTAATTGGTCATGACGGGTTGTGGCTCTGTGATATTGTAACATACATGTATCTTTGAGACACATTTTAAATAATAGGGTTTTCGCATCTTGATATGTAAATACTTAGTATGAGATAGACACATCTGTGTGTATAATACATAAAGTACTTGATAGATAATTCACTGGCTACTGCTTACAAAGCTGCTTAGAATAAGTAAAGAGTTTTTCATATTTTTATGAGAAACTTTGTTAATTCAAAAAAACAAACAAAACAAATAAACAAATGAACAAATAAACAAAAACAACCTACTGTTCATATTAACTCTTTAATTCCTTTTCATCCACTAACTGAGCAATGTATTTGATAGGAGTGTATCTGATGTATTTTCTTCTATAGAAAAAGAAAGTGGTCTCATTTATTGTATGAAAATGCAACTTATACTGAAAAGCTATTTTTTTCAATTTAGATATTAAAAAGTAATGTTTTAGGAAGATTTATCATTCTTAAAAGAATGCCAAAGTTACCATGTACTTTAATTAATATTACACGTCAAATAATTGCTAGTTTAGGGGTAAGAATGCCAGTAGAAATATCTCCTATAAAGTAGGTAGTTTCGACACATACCTAATAGCAAATATGGAAAAATTATTGAGACTTTAGAAGGTACACTTAGGTAGTTTGTGAATTATGTAGACAAGAAAGATTGTCTTTCACTTTAAAGCATGACCTTTAGAGTTAGCTAAAATAGTATTTCATTTATTGATGTATCTATTGATTTGCTTTATTCATTCATTTAATAAATATCTATTACATGCTTTAAATGTGTAAGGAGAAATTAGATTCTTCAGGAATATCAAAAATAAATTTGACTTGGAGTCTGTCTTCAAATAACCATATATAACGAGTAGAGAGGGGAGATCTCTGTCTCTGTTTCTTCCATCCAAGTACTAATCAGGCCCCACCCTACTTAGCAGCCAAGATCAGACAGGAGTGGGCATGTTCAGGATGATATGGCCATAGCCACCTCTGTCTCTGTTTCTATCTCTTGTTTTCTCTCTCAGCTTTCATCTGTCTCTGTTATTTATTTCTCTATCCATCATTCGCCATCATCTATATCAATTATTCTGTTTTCCAAGCATCTATATCTATGTTTATATCTATTTGTCTACCTACCTAGATTTGGGGGAGGGGACTAGAATTTATTGAGTTCTTACCACTGACTGTAAACAGTGCAAACTTTATTCCAACGTTAGCTTTTTTAAACTGAAAAATCTAAAATAGATTTTATTTTTATCTTACATATAAGAAAACTGAAATAATTTGAAATTTATTAACTTGCACAGCAGGTTGGAGTTTAATCCTAGGCAGATATGCCAAAACTTTTGTCTTTTATATACAACTTTGTCTCCAAATGGGAGAATTTGCTCAAATAACCATTTTGCTTCATTTCTGTGATAACATACGAAATAAACATCGAAAAGTAAGTTAACACCTGAGTTAATGTGTGAAAACTATGGAGGAGAAGATGAAAATAGCTCATATGCATTGACTGAATGACTGCTTGTAATTTCCTCAGTACTTAAAACATATTATTCTATTTAATTTTTGTTTCATTTATAGGATAGGTAAGTACTGTTTCTCTCACATTTAATGATATTAAGTGACTTTTTAAATGTTCCTCATTTATAAGTATTGAAGGCAGTATTAGAAGTAACAAAAAAAAGGCCTTCGAAGCCTACTCTATTAAACAGTGCTTTATATTAGTCACATAATGAGCACTTTCCTCAGAAATAATTTTTAAATGTTGAAGAAGTAAGCAGCTATTGTCTTGGTCAATATATTCTGTTAATTTATTTGAAAAACATTGTAAGAGGAAATGCCATAATTTAGTCAGTACACACATATAAAGAACAACTCTATAAATGACAGATGATGACAAGCAAATCCAAATAATTCCCTTGTAGGTTTCAAATATTAAACCCTAATTTTAATACCTTTAAAAATATTCTAAAAAACAAAAGTAAATTTTCTCTTAGGAGAAAGAAACTAAAAGCTAAGTGAAAGGAAACCTGTGCATAAATCTTTTTCTCTTACTAAAAATGTGTAGCAGTGCCTTACACAGAATTCAATTAAAAATCTGTAGCAGATTATATTTTACATTTTTGTATAAATTTAGTCAGATTGTTTTCTTATTTAAATGATCTCATATTAAAATATTTTATTTTTAAATTGCAATATTTCTTTAATTTAGAAATGAAAATCTATTTCAAAAATAATCTTCATATTTTCAATGATACTTTCTTTGCCAATTATGGTTTTCCTTTGGAAATGACTTGGGACTTTTGAGATTTTATTTTATTAGCACAAATGTTACTTTGTTTTTTTCTCTTTTGTGCAGTTAAATTTTTTTCATTTTTTCTGTTCCTAATATTTGTGTATTTTCACTACCATCAGTTTAATCATCCCAAATACATAGCACTGGTAATATATTGTCCATTACTTTAGTAAAGATAGTTGAAAGGATTCAGCATCCAATTGAAAGTGTGATGTACCTTACTACAGCTTAAGATAGATTTAAGGATTTTAGGTTAACAAATCCTCTAGTAGAAAGAGGTTATTTTAGGGTTTTTTTTAGTAGGATGAAAAAAAAATTCAAAGAATGTACTTAGTTTCTTTCCATTTGCATTTTTTGTGCCCTGCTTCTCTATTAGTTAGATTCTCTCTGCAGTCATTTACCAAATATTATAGGTAGGTAGGTGGTAGATAGATAGATAAAACAATCCAAATGTTTTGGAAGTTGCATGATATCATAATAGCACATTACTTAACAAGACAGGTAAATACATACTTATACCTAACAAGCCATTGTTTATCAAAAAATGACAAAATACATTGAAAATTGACTAAATTACATTTGTTCTTATTTTGGAATAAGTAAAACTGATTTATATTGAAAACTAATAAAAATGCGTATAATGTTATTTCTGTAAAGAAGAGACACATACAGTTTTATAAAGAATAAAAACTCTTTGAAGAGTTTTTGAAACTAACTTCTTACGCCTCAGAGCATTATTCACATGTTATCTTCTTTAGAGAAATAATGTACCTTTGCATTTCTATCCATTAGAAGCCCTATAAATTATTTTGATTGTTAGCAATAACTTTTATTTCATAAAAAGATTTAAAAAGCATTCCTTAAAATTCAGGAGTCACCATTGATTCCTAAATAATAAATATGTGCGGCCTTCAAAAATGGTCACCAGCAATTTCTCTGAGCTCCTTATTAATAACCAAGTAACAGTTCTCAACTGTCCAAGGATAATTAGTCTTCTGATATCTTTATAATTGACTGAAACTAAGTTCTTGAAGCCTGAAGCTGGTGGAAAAGAACTGTACATTGTAATTCTGTTGACAATCTGTGCCAGGGGTGGCCGTGGAAACATCACCATATATAACAACCCTACTGGGTGGCCAACTGTCAGTCCCTTCCCCTGTGACTGGATTCAAGGACTTTTCTGCTTCCCAGGAGTTGCTCCATTCAAATTCTTTCTCATTTTCCATTTTATTTAAGTGCCTTACAATTTCTATTTTTCTATTCAATTCTACGACTCCCCTGTCCTCTTTCTACTGGTAGAAAATCTCACTTATTAAGTTACATTCTGAGTTTAAAAATTTCACAATGAAATCCCTGATTAAATCTAATTTTTAAAAATCCATGGAAAACTGAGAATAATAAAAATACCACATTACCTGAGTTTGCTTTAGTGAATTCCAGTTTTAAAACTAAATTGCATTATTAAGGATTCCCTTCCTTCTTCCTAAAGAACACTCTGGAAAACTACAGAAACTAAAGCTAATGGATTTTTTGTTTGTTTGTTTATTTCTTTAAGTCAGTATTTGAATTTTGCTGTGAGCCTCAACATCAAAACAGGCTTAGGCTAGTTTAAGCGACTACAGTTCTGTCATATAATTTCAGAGTTTGGTGGAATCACTGAATCTCACTCCCTCAAATCTCCCTTCCTAATTCTCTGTGTAATGATGGCAATTTCATCATTTTTTTAATTATGTCTCAAAAGGAAACAGTTTAAGAAGGTTTCCACAACCTATATTTTACCATGAAAGAAGTATTTAAGAAAGCTATAGTAGGGAAATGGGAGAATGGAAGTCAAGGCTCTTGGCCTCCAGGGTGAGTATAGAACCACACATGCAGATTTGGAGAGGAGGTTACCCAGCCAGAGGATTAAGGTGCTGAACACAAACTTGACCTACTTTACAATTTCCCCTAGAACCGACCCTGAATAGGAAAGTAGCAGGATAGTACAGTACTTTTATATTCTCAAGCTTCTGTTCTGTGTTGCGGTTACTGCAGTTCCAACTCTTCCAACCAAGCAGTCTCTTTTCCCAAACCTTCCCGTGACAGGCAACAGCAAAACCACTTCCGTATAATAAGAACACGAAGGTGATGACTGTGTCCGTCTCTTAACAGCCATCTGCTGATCACTGAGGATAATTTTTAAAATAAATGCTGCCGTAAACTTTTTACTAGTAAATTTGTCTTAGGAAGGACGTGGCAAATTACTGTCACATATGGGGAAAAGGAAGGGACTACTGAATATTTAATGCCAGTAAAAATCATTTACAAATTTTTAAAGGCACTGTTGCTTTATAATTTACACAGCTGGCATTTAAGAAACTGTAGTATTTGCCAGGACTTCCTATTATTTTCAAGCCCTGTAAGTTTTTACTAGATGCATTTATCTAAAATAGCACTTCATTGTCAATATGCCCACCCTCCTGTGCTGTCTTTTATGAGTTTCAGAATTCATCTGGCTTTACGTTTTCTGGATAAGTATTTCCCAAATTGTGAGCAGCTTCACTTTATTTTTGCATATTAAACTTTGCAACTGTCCGACACTTCACCTACCTTTACAAGTTTCAATGACATCTCTTTTTCACATGTGCAAACATCTGTTTCTAGATTCCAGCAGCTGTTATCATAAAAATAGAGATTTTGTCACCCTCACATTGTTTTGCTTATTTTAAAGCCTCCTGACAAATGTTGCATGATTTACTATAGACTCGATGTAATTTTAAGTATGTCTTGCTTTAGTAAGCACAGTGATGACTTTTGCTAAAACATTTCAGTTAGGGAATGTGGGGAGTCTTTCCCAAAGTCCCAAGAGGGTACCCTCTCCTGCCTTAGAATTATTGTCTCTCACAAATATCCCAACGAATTAATGGATTTTTACTTCTTTTTTAGTTTCTTATAATGAAAATATTTTTTATTTTTTATAAATAAAATTCTGTATTAATATTAAGTACACTTTTCTGAAACTTGGAGTATGCCCATAAACTAAGAAAATTCAGAATAGATATTAGCTCATCAGTTAATTAAGAACTATAAGAAAATAATTTTGTTAATTTAATAGGTCTAAACTTCGCCCAGAAATTTTTTATTATTTCACTTTAACAGCATGTTCCAGTATTAGAAATCCTCTGTTCTTTTGAAAACCATATTACAAAACATTAGGGTAAGAAGAAACCTTGAAGTATAACTCCTCCATTTTATAGGTAGGCGAACAGACAGATTCTGTAGTCTTCAAGTTAGTGGCAGAGGACATACTAGTTCCGGTTTATAGTTTTCCAGTCGAGAGTTCTTTTCATCCTATGATGCTATTCCTGTAACTTACAATAGAGACCTCAAAGTCTCCAAACAGGCACATGAGATCTGTGGCAGCACCATATGTTTCCTTATCGGAAGGTAATCTGAAAATGTAAGTAGTCATGTTTGAGAGCTTGATTCTTGATTCTTTGCCACATACTGAATAAAAGTTCCAAAAGATAAATAAAATGTGTCATCCCAGGTGTAGTCATTGACGCTACTTTTTTTTTTTATCACCAAGCACCACGTTGTACATATTTCTTCAATATGCACAATAGTTACACTTCTCGTAACTCTTGGTTTTTGATACCTTCCTTATTGTACTAAGGAATGGTGATTGCAAGAGAGATTTGCATTCATTTTTTTATTTACTCACTCATCTTTTTTTTTTTTTTTTTTTAAATAACCAACTGTGCCAGAGAGTACAAAGATGAGCTAAGGCACAGACTGGGTCCTCAAGGAGCTCGCACTGTGGGAAGAGAATTTGACATATAAACTATCAGGTCAGGGCAGTGAGACATATGTCTGCAAGATTAATAGAGTTATGACAATGAAAACCCAGCTCAGATTTAGGGGATCAAAGAAAATTCCTGGAGTATGAAACATCTGAGCAGACCCTTCTGCTCACTTGGCAGAGTGAAGTTGGAGAAGGGAGAATGACAGGAAACTCTTAGAAGCACAGATGAAGTGGAGCAATGTATGTCAAGTTGCTGTTGGGTGCAGATAAGTAGCGATGTGTCAGACTAGGAATAGCAGATATGAGACTGGGGAGGTGGCTAGAAGCCCAGTGATGTGAAGCCTGATAGAGAGCCACTGAGGGTGCACAGGAGGTAACAGTGCAGATTTTCATTTTAAAGAGACGATTTTTTTTGGCAATGCCTAGGGAGACAGGGATACAATTAGGAAGCTTGGGAAATAGTCCAAGCAAGAGAAAATGAGGCCCAGAATAGTGAAGAGGTAGCAGGAATGAACAAAGTGAAAGATTAAAAACTTATTTAGGTATATGCCACTACTTTTATAATTATAATGGATTTCTCACTATTTTATTTGAAATTGATTTGGAGATAAGGAGTTCTAGAGTAAAAATAATTATGTGATGTCCAAATAAATGGGATATCACTTGAATTATTTAATGTTTTACTTGTTTTTGTTGTTATCTATGTACTGATTTTTTCCAGATGACCAATACTTATACATACACTGGAATTGACTCCATACTATGGAACATTGGAAACCGTATTCAGAGATGTTAGGAAAAAAACAAAAAACAAATTTGGTTAACCAGATACTTGAGAAAACCTTCAAAAGCAATGAGGTGGTATAAAACTTGTTGTGTTACTGAATCCTAGGATTGTGTAATTGAGTAGACAATGGTTTAATTTACTGAGGTGATGAAGACAGGGTAAAGTCACTGCAGTGACAACATTTGGGCAGTGTAAAGAAGAGTTTAAATTTAGACATGTTAATTGGAAATGTCTCAGGCACCCATACGAAGTATCAGAAGAGGCAGCTAGCAATTACAGTTTGGCAATTAGAGAGGTCAGGCGGCATAAATTTGGAAGTCATTCGCATAGAATCACACTTAAATCCAAGTAAACTGATCAGAAAAAATATTGGGGGAAAAAAGAGAATAGGGTCCAGGACAGAATCCTATAAGAATACAACATTTAGAAAGTGGGAAGAGTTCAATAATAGTTCAGTCTGCCAGGAAAAATATCCAGTATGTTCTATGGGAATTCAAAACCTGGAGACCTCTAGGTGAATTATTTGACTGAAGCCCACAGTTTTTAGATTTCATTGCCAGCCAAATATAACTGATAGCCGAATTAAATCAATGTATCAGCTAGATAGCACTGTTTTTGTTTAAAACAAAGTGATACTGAGCTGGTTCAATTTTATGGTTCACAAACTAGTTGTGAGGACAGTCTCAAATATGTGATTTGGCATCACTGACGTAAAGGTATAACTTCTCAAACTCACTATATGAAATAAAGATTTACTTGGAACAATGTTTTAAATTTTTAACTTTCTGTTTAGTGTCTATTATGCATATGAGACTATCTTTGTTGTGATGTTGAATGTTTTGTTCAATAAATATTTACTGAGTTTCTGGTATGTACCAGGCACTGTTCCAAGTGTTGAAGATTGAGTAGGAAGTAAAACAAATATTCCTGATCAAATGGAGCAAATATCCCAATAAGGATATAATTCCCTAGCAAACTTTGTCAAGGAATTTATAGTCTAGTAATGGAAATCAAATGTATACCAGAACTATAGTAAAATACAGAAAATAATGTGCTATCGTTTAGGTATAAAAGGGTATGAGACTTTTAAAGAGGAGGTATAGAATATTGGTAATTGTTCAATGAATATTTCATATAGGAGATTAAATTTGAGCTAGGATGTAAGGGATGAACAGGATTTTTACTTTGAGAAATAGAAGAAACTTAATATAAACACAACCATGGAATATGAAAAGTACATATAATGCTTGAGGGATAATGAACTGTTTTATATGACTAGAAGAGTTCTTAGTGAAAACAAGAAAGGGATGGTCAGTAAGGAAGGGGAGAAGGCAGGAAGCCATATTGTCACAGTAGCCAAAGATAGACAAGAAGAAATGTTGGTTCTATAGAGAAATCTAAGAAAATGAGGCTCATGAAACACTTACACGGTCTGACAACTGACGGATCACTCTCGATTTCCATGAGAGAAGTTACGGTGAAAAAGGAAAATAGATTTCAGAAGTATATACCATGCCACAGAAAGACAAATGCTGCATGAGCTCACTCACACATGAAATCTAAAAAAGTTGGTCTCAGACAAGGAGAGAGTAGAATATTGTTAGTCAAAGGATATATACTCACAGATAGGAGAATAAGTTCAACAGATCTTCTCCACATCATGATGACTATAGTTAAAGATGATATATTGTTTCCTTGAAAAATGCAAACTGAGTGGATGTTAAGTGTTCTCCCTACAAAAATAATCACTATGTTAGGTAATATATTCTTTAATTCGCTAAATTGAACCATTTTACCAGGTAAATGTACTTCAAAATATCATGTTGTACATGATTAACACATTTCTGAAAAAAGTATATACCATGGAAATACAGTCAGGAGCTGAAGACAGAAAGTTCTCTGCTGTTTCAAGAGTGGCAAGTAAAGGTGAAGAAAAAGAGAAGGGGGATGGGTAGCTAAGGAGGATGGTGTTATGGATGGAAATGCTTTTATTGTTCAAGAACATTGAGTATCAACATACTGAGGCAAATGATCCAATTAAAAGGAGATATTGAAGGATAGATTTAGAGAGAGTGTATTCATTGGAGCATAATGGGGATAGTAGCTTTAAAGAAAAGACAAACTCTTCCTCTGTAAAGGAAGGAAATGAGGAATAAATTTGAAAAGATAAACAGAGATGTAGAGGAAAAGGGAAAATAATTATCAGAAGCTCATAACACGTGGCTCCAATCTCTATAAAGTGAAGGACAAAGTTCATTAATCTCTTACATCACATAAGCATTTAGATTATATAAATGACACTCAGATATTTGAAAAACCAGAGTAGCTTAGGAAATTACCAAGATACTCTGTCATAAAGTGTATATCTGTCAAAAACAGATATCGCCATTATTTCATATTTATAATTGGTAAAACACAAGAAATAGGAACATGTAATATACAAACAAAATGTGTTAACATGTTAAAATTAATTCCTTCTTTACTTTTCAATCTCATAGCTGTCATGAATTTTTGAAAGCTGATGTTATGATATATAGGCCTATAGTTCTTAAAACCAGAATCTTTTCAGAATTAAGAATTTTTCAGATGTTATAAATTTGATATGGTACATATATATATATATATATATGTATTATGTAGCATTCCTACTGGATTCTGTGGCAGTACCCATAATCAAACACATTAACATTTTGTAGTGAAAAATCTGAACATTCATGCTAAATAGGATAAACAAATATTAATAATATAAATAGCCTGTGTCAGTTCAAGTCAGTTTTTACCACCAAATGAGTAACAAAATAACATCCAGATATGATTTTTTTAATTTCAAAATTATGGATAAGGAATATGTACACTTGTACTTAATTTGCATATTAGGACTTTTCTTTCCTTAAATTCTTGACAATAAGTTGACTGATGATGATTCAAGTAGTAGTATAATTCAAATTATTATCTACCCCTGAGAGAAATTTTTAACACAATATCCCAATATCATAATAGAATTATGCAGTTGGGGGTCTTCATACTGAATATGGAAAAAATAGTCTATTACCACTGTGACAGTTTTAATATTATAAATATTTACTTTGGAAAGCTAAAAAGTAATCTAGGCATATTTAAATGTTTAGTCATACCATAGTGTCATTTTGGATAGCACCTTTAGGATTTGCAGACCAATAACTAATGCATCCCCCACCTCTGATACTGAGTTTATTTTTGAAACGAAATATATATTTCATAGAAATTGATTTGTCTGCCCTGGATTTTATTTTCATGAGGTTTTGAAAATTCATATTGGAAGATGAAATTGTTTCATTTTGATTTTGCCCTGAGCCATTTCCTTACTAATTTGAATTATTGTGTTCATTACATAGTATTCTTTATATAGACATCTGACCTTTTACCCCTACAATCTAACAATATTTAATTTAAAGACAGATGTCAAGAAAACCTGAGAAAATGTTAATGAATGCAGAATAACTTTGTCATATATGCAAAAATTACTCTGTTAGAAACAATAGACAATAGATTGAATCTTAAGTAAATATAAACCTGAGAACTTCTATTTTACTCATGGGATTATGTTGTGACTCTTGTTCAGGGGCAAATCTCATTACCATTAATTAAGACATGGATAAATTAATTCAGTAAATATTACTTCAGCACTCATGTATATGACACCCTTGCCTTTACCTTCAAGGTGTTTAGTCTTTGAGAATATAAATTCTCTGTCCTAGCTGTAATTCCATTAAGTAAATATAAAATATGCATAAATAAAATTAATTCTCCTAGAGAAATTAATAGGGAATGACCTCACAAACTAGCTGAAATTTTAATAGGGTCTTGAAGGTAGAGTAGAACTATCAGACAAAAAATAAGTTGAGTGTACAGAAGCGGGAAAATAGCATCTTCAGAGAATTAGAGATATGACATGTCATAACATAATCTAGGAATGGAAAATAAGTAGAAATATTTTTATTAGAATACAAATGTAGGGCTATAGTGGAGATAAATTGGACTAAAGGGATCGATTGGAGTCAGATTATGAAGGACCTTGAATGCCAAGCTGAGGACTTTAAATCTAATTTTATAGGCAGTTGAAAACTTTATTTATTTATTTATTTATTCATTCATTTATTTATTTATTTATTGAGACAGAGTCTTGCTCTGTCGCCCAGGCTAGAGTGCCATGGCGTCAGCCTAGCTCATAGCAACCTCAAACTCCTGGGTTCAAGCAATCCTCCTGCGTCAGCCTCTCGAGTAGCTGGGACTACAGGCATGCGCCATCATGTCTGACTAATTTTTTGTATATCTTTTAGTTGTCCAGCTAATTTCTTTCTATTTTTTAGTAGAGACAGGATCTCACTCTTGCTCAGGCTGGTCTCAAACTCCTGAGCTCAAGCAATCCTCCCTCCTCGGCCTCCCAGAGCGCTAGGATTTACAGATATGAGCCACCGCTCCCGGCCTGAAAACTTATTTTGAATGTGATCACCTAATCTGATTTTTGTTTTAGAGTGATCAATTAATGATAGACCAGAGGAGGTTGGAAATGAAAAGAGCTCAATGGCTGAACTGATCATTCATCAAGTTTCAAAAGGGCATTGGTGTGTTTAATACTTTCTCATTTTTGTATAATGTCATATAATTTAATTGCTGTGCCCAAGAGTTTTTTTTTTGTTGTTGTTGTTGTTGAAATTATTCTGAGCAATAAACATAATTCAGAAGAAAGACTATACAATGCAAAATGTCACTTATTCCTGTTTATTGATGATGATCAAAATTGATCTTTCCCTTTTATTTTTTTACAGCAGAGCTAACACCCTTACCTTAAATATAATTCTTAATGAAACCCTTAAAATAGTATAAATATATAACACACTGTGTTTCAACAAAGATCAGCTAGTAGGAATAGGTAATTGAAAGAAAAAAAATTATTGAACATCTACTATGTGTCAAGCACTCTACCAAGTATTTTTAAGCAAATGTGACATCAACCTGTTGATATGACTGTTATCATCTATAACAGATAAAAAAAACCCTGGGCATCAGAGAACTGAAGTAACTTGCGCACACTGATGCCCTTAGCAGTGCAGCAGTTGTCTGTCTTAGGCCATATCTGCAATCTTTCCACTCTTGTCCTTTTTGCTTATTTACAGTCTTCAATAATAATGTGCAAAGGAGTTTGCAGGGCG
This sequence comes from Avahi laniger, assembly GCA_963575035.1. Lineage (NCBI taxonomy): Eukaryota > Metazoa > Chordata > Mammalia > Primates > Indriidae > Avahi > Avahi laniger. Next base: position 23,291 of record CAUYSK010119957.1, read on the forward strand.
GGTGTACTAGTATTTCTAAGTTGGAACTAGGGTATGTTACTTTTCAAAATAGAGTTGAACTTGATTCTGTATACTTAAATGTATAGATTTATGAAGGGTAATTAAGCACCACCAATAGTCATTTGTTTAAATATGATTATTTATTATTATTTTGGCTTGCTTTGTTTAACATCTACTACTGAGATTCATATCTTGGTGTGGTTTGTTTTCTTTTCTTTCTTTTTTTTTTTTTGAGACAAAGTCTCACTCTGTTGCCCAGGCTAGAGCGCCATGGCGTCAGCCTAGCTCACAGCAACCTCAAACTCCTGGACTCAAGTGATCCTCCTGCCTCAGCCTCCCGAGTAGCAGGGACTACAGGCATGCACCATTATGCCTGGCTAATTTTTTCTATGTATATTTTTAGTTGTCTAAATAATTTCTTTCCATTTTTTAGAAGAGACAAGGTCTCGCTCTTGCTCAGGCTGATCTGGAACTCCTGACCTTGAGCGATCCTCCCACCTCGGCCTCCCAGAGTGCTAGGAATACAGGCATGAGCTACCACACCAGGCCTTATTTTCTTTTTGTTTGGTGTTTATATAGACAACTTGCCATCACCCAGCATAATTTCTATTTTATGCTACAGCTTTTGCAGTTAGCCCTTGCCGGTCTTATTGAAAACAGACAGACTGCACACAAAGTTTCATGTTAACACATTAACACCATTTGGAAATTAATTTAATTTTCATATATGCCTAAAAATCACCTTCATGCATGATGCTTAGCTTATTAATATATAATCACTGGGGAAAACAAGATAAAATGTGACAATTCTAAATATATAACCTATCTCCCCATTCAGTGGCTCTTAAGTTTGCCAACATGGTACTTTTGCTAATTTTGAGCAATAAATGAAATAATTTTCATTTTTAACTGCTGTATTTATTATGTTCTAGAATTAGTATTATGTTTAGAATTACTACAGACTATTTAGAAATATCTGTTATATACACAAATTTAATACTACTTTATTGAGAATCTGTAATGTCCAAGACATTTTAGTCCATCTGTATTCTAAAGACATTTCACATTTCTCTTGCTACTTGATCCAAGTTTTTGCACAGCTATTATAAAATGGAGCAAAAACACCTCTTAGTTAAATTTTATTTAACTGATTTTTTTCTGTGTCCCAAACCTGCCAACACTTATCTGCACTTCACTCCCAAGCACTCCCCGGCCAGCTTCCTTCTTATGGTCCTATGGATTTACTTAGTCACTACAGTTAGAAACAAAGAAACTTCTGTTTTGTCTTTTCTCTTTCTCATGGTAACGTCTGTCATTAAGTCCTGTTCTTTCCACCACCGAATTTGACTTGAACTGTCTTCAGTTCACTTGCCTCCACTGTGTCTCCCCACCTAGGCTACCTCTCTTTCTCACAGTACCCTCTCAGGTCCCCTGTTTCCTTTGTTGCTCCATTATTTAATCACCAACAATTTTCACAAAGGTGATCTCCTTGAGATGTAAATTAGGTCATTTCACTCCTCCAATTAAACATACAACACTTATTTAGGGAAAAAATCTGAACTTTTAACTTTAGCCCACAAATCCTTTGTGTCAAACCTACTAGCTCACTCTATGCCATCTTGGAAGTCTTTCAATTTCTTTTCTTTCTTAAGAAAGAAACTTACTTCTACTGCTGAGACATTTTCTACACCAATTTGTCTCCACCGGTAGTCTGCACACTCCATGTGGGAAGGAGATACTTCCGTTATTCTCCATTGTATTCCCAATACTTAATTTAAAAGAAAAAGTCAGAATGTATCAAGGATTAAAACAGTGGGTTAAGAAGATTTTAGAGAACTTGAAGACACTGGGTAAATGTTAAAGGATCTTGATTTGGTAAGTGACATGATAATTGATTTTTAAGCTTTAGGGCATTTCTGTTGCAGTCAAAAGCAGATACAATATTTAAGGACTTTTCAAAGAACTAAATTATGTACAAATTATAAAAAAAGAACTAAATTATGTATAAATTACTTATCTAAATTATCCCACTTGACATACACAGTTTTCAATCGTTTTGTAAAATAGATATTGCCTTTTCCATTTTGAATAAAGGAAATAACCAATCTAAGGTCACTAAGCTTTTATGTGGCTGGGACAAAATTTTAATTTAAGGTATCCAATTCAATTTTATGTGTCTTTTCATTATTTCACAGTAGTAATAGCCCATGTGAGAAATAACAAAGTTCTAACCAGTGTAGACGGTGATTAAGAAAGGAAGAAGTCATGGGTATGATTATATTTGGAGAACAAGGACCTTAACGTCTTAGTAGGAATCAGAAAGGGTTGTCATATTTTTCGGTATGAAGAATCTCCATGAGTTTTTGACAATAGCCATATACGTGTACTGATTTTAAAAACCATCAATTTACATAAGTCCGTCTAGAGTAATTGAGATGTGGTGAAAATAATGGTAGAAATAAAAGGTTTACTAAAAGGAATAATAAGACATCACTAAGAGAAAGAATAACAAGAAAGTACTCACTGAATAGTTTCTAAAGAGGGGGTAAGTGTACCTCTTTATAGTATGGTGTGAGATCCCCTTGAGTTTAAACTTTAAGGAGATCATATATTAACATTTCAAATAATAAAGGTTAAAGGAACAACTTCCGGAGGTCAGAGTTTTCCAGATTTCTTCCTGGTATTTTTACTGAGAAAAACAGCACTACGTTTCTACTCTCTCTTTCCTTCTATAATATAGTGAGATTTTTAAAAACTAGGCTACATAGAACCCCAGAGGTTAGGAAATAAATCTCCTCCTAGATTTGTTCTTTTGAGATGTAACTTTGACTTTCTATGTTTGATTACTAAATATATTTTCTGCTTTATAACCACATACACACATATATATGGAAATATACATGATTTTATGTCTACACATATATTTATATTCAAAGCTGAAATGGCAAAAGCTTTTTAAAAGATTTTAAATTACACTTAGCCTACATCCACTAGAATGTCACGACTTCTCAAATGTACTGCAATTGTGCCTGGAAATTATACCAGGTTGCTAGGGACTTGTCCTTGAAATTCCAAAATGCATAAACCCATAATAATTAAAAATTAAAAAAAGAAGAAATAGATAATAAAACATTTCACATAGACTTATTAGCATATGAGAATTCAAGGCTCATTATTTATCAACCTAATTATTTCCATGTTGACATGACAATATTTCATTAACCATCATTTAAAAAAGTTTGAATGTTTAAAAGAGTGGAAAAAAAACAACTTTTTAAAATCTGTAGGGCAAGTTATTGTTTTTATGTATGAACATTATGCTTTTATGAATAGAGGATAAGTATTTTGCTTAATTGGTTTTAGAACTATGATGTGAATATAAATATGTACATTCATTTCACTGTATTTATTATTTACATATCACCAGTTCATTTGAACACTCTTGATACATTTGTTAGTACCATTTAATGTTTGAGTAATATGCTATCAGTTTCTTCAGATGTAACCAGTTTTTCTCTGAGATTAGTTCAATAATGTCAAACTACTCAAATTCACTTTGATAAAAAAGCATAGTCATTAATTCTACCTTGGAGGGATATCTATCTGCATTATGAACTATTTTAAAAAGAAGTCAGAATTTTGTTTGCTTTGATTCAACATCTCACTGAAATTCAAATTGAGTCAATAGTGTGTTGCCCTATAAATCCTTAGTCAATAGTGTGTTCCTATATAAATTCTTATTAAAATCTTGAAAGATTAATAGATATGATGAGTAGTAATTAGTATATTATCTATAATTTGCTTCTAATTTATTTAAGGAAAACAAAAAGTAACTTGGTCCCTTAGTACAATAAGCATCCCCTTAGAATTACATTTATTCTCTTAATATACAATATCTATTAAAAATGTTGGACAAGGTGAAAATCCAGTATTAATTATGCTGATGTATAAAGCATTACTGATTATTCAAAGTGATATATATTCTTTTCTATTTTATCAAGTGTAGTTTATAGTAAGTGATTCAACAATTATTTGTGCCAGACACTGTATAAGGCAGTAAGGGATGGAATTACACACAAAACAAATTTCATTCCTGTAGCTTACTTTATCCCAGTAGATGTTAATGTTATTCAAAACTTTTGGAACAATATCTGGTTTGATGTCGTGCTAGTGACCCACCAGTATAAAAAACACTTTAGATCTACGACTTGACCATCAATGAATGCTTGAGAGTTTACTATACAAATTGGGTGGGATGAAAATTTATGTTATCTGTAGGCGTGTGTGGTTGTAGGATGAAATTTCTATCCCTTTCATATTGGAGTGAGATCCTGGATGGGATTCTTGAACACAAAAGGACATAAGGTAATAACTGAGGAAATCTGAATAAAGTATGGACTTTAGTTAATAATAGTGAATCAATATTCATTCATATTTGTGACAAAATAGATGTGAGGTAGCTGGGACTTTCAGTAGTAGCTTCTCAATTTTTCTATACATCTAAAACTATTCTAAAATCAAAAGTTTATTTAAAACATTACTAACTTCAGCAGAAAAATGTTGAGACCAAATTGTCAGAACCTTGGCTGTTAACCTGAGAATTTGGGCATTTTTAATGAAATATTTTCCATTGAAAATATGCAAGAAGGAGCACAACACAATTAATACAGTCATTTAAGAAAACTTTTCCAGTGACTCCACAGGCTATTTGTAGGAGGGAAAATGTGATATTAGAGAGGCCAATCTGAATCTAATCCCTATATAAAGTAATAAGGGCCAGAATTCATGTAATTAGTGTGAATGAAAAGATAAAGATTTGAGATAGCTTGCAAATGAATAATATTTGGCAATTAGATAAAGTCTGAAGGAGAAACGAAGTCTGAGCAATTTACAAAAGAGATTTATATTTATAATATTATGAACTGGATTTGGAGTGGGAAAATAATATGAAGTTTAGAATTAACTATAGTTGCTGATGGCATAAAAGTAAGTAGAGTATAAAGGAAGATATATTTCAATTCCCAAGGCTAAATAAGTCTAATCATTTCCTCCAAGAATATTTTATGATTAAAAAATTTAAAACCTCTTGAACAGTGAAGAAGGAATGCTTGAAATTTTTGAGCCAAGAATGTCACTGTAATCTATTTCACAAATTGTTTTGTTATGATGATTTTGTTTTTATTCGAAATATTAACTTTTTCTTATAAGCACATACTGAGCCATATCTTCTTAATGCATAAACTAAGGGTTAGGAGTAAAACAGAAAATTTTCCAGCTGCCAGGCTTTCATTTAATCAGTAATCTCTAATATGTATTCAGAATAGTAAATGATAGCTATCATACAAGTCTAAAAATGGCAAATTGTTGCAATTCCAACTTCATTTGATAAAATGAAATTTTAGGTCATTTACTATTTTATTCTCATTTACATTACTATTTTTCATTATTAAAAATAACTTTATGTTCTGTATTTTGCAAGTGGAAAATAAATTACTTCTGAAAGTTTAAAAGAATTGTAAATGGTTGGAATTATTGAATTTGAAAATGACCCACAAAACACCAGTAATGACTTGAGAATGAAAGAGCTAAAATCTATTCCCCAATGTGTGGAACAAAATCCCTGATGTTAATGGAGGCTCCAGAATATTTTTGTAGCTGATTTGACATGTTCAAATTAGAAGTCACTATTAGATTAAACACAATCTCAATTAGATTTAAACTTGCATTTTATAAACTTGACTGACTCTTCAGGACCATTCTTATTAAAGAAGACAACTCTGTATTTTAAAAAAGTCTAAAATTGTGTTATCAAAAGTGTAGCTATGGAGAATTTTTTTTTTAAAAGGAGGATTTACATTCATCATTGAGCGGTATGATACCTTTCAGCAAAGTATAATTTATAATATTGTGATTAAAATAGACAAAAGAGGTATATTATCAGACCCCCAATTTGACCATGAGTACCTGAAAAGAGTAATGAAAGTTTTGTCCATACAAGAGGATGAATATCACAAGCTCTCATATGATGAAGTGTCCTCTCGTCTCACACTATCATTGTTGTCCAAGGCTGACGCTGTGGAGGAAGGTCCCTCAGTGGAGTAAGTCATCACACATGACAGATTTTCCCCCACTGCTGTCAGGTGCAAACATTTTCAGGATGGTTGGAATCCTGTGAGAATATTTAGTCACGATAACCTGTGTAGATAGAGACTGTTAATTTATGTCACTCACAGTGCAATGAAATAAAAACATCTTTGGAAATTTTTCCTCCAGTGAAAAAACTTAATGCAATCATTTCTCCACCTCCACCTCATTTTCTGAAGTCCTTAGAGGTCATGCATGAACTTCTCTTTTTGTATAGTTTAGGTAGTTAAGACATTTAAAGAATCTTTGCTAGCAGGATGTGGTGGCATGCACATCCCAGCTACTCTAGAGGCTGAGGCAGGAGGATCCCTTGAGCTCAGGAGTTAGAGGTTGCTGTGAGCTAGCTATGATGGTACCACTGCACTCCAGCCTAGGCAACATAGCAAGACCCTGTCTCCAAAAAAGAAAAAAAAAAAAAAAAAAAGCATCTTTGGGGAAAATTGTGTTTGTATGTATCAAGCATAATAAAATTTCCCTTTGGTACTAATCAACACATACTAATGCAATTAAAATTTTTATTGTTAGAAAAAAAGCAAGGTTAGTGGCTATTTTCATTAAGAATGATTTTTCTCCTTAATTCAAATTTTGTTTTGTGTTTTGTTTGTGTGTTTCAAATGTCCCCATTAAAGTGTCAATTATGGTTGTATGAATATTTGCAGAAATGCTATATGTTGTATCAAAATACTTTAATGTATCAGCAAGGCACAGTAGAAGACTTGAAACTTTCCACATCATTATAATGAATCCTAGATTAGGAATTAGATTTGGTTCCAGTATTGATTTAGGAGTAATACCCATTGCAGATCTATATCTTTGTCTAAGACTTGCCTTAACTTGGCTATGTCTTAAATGTCTTATCATAAATGAGAGGACCAAACTAGATTATCCCTAATTTGTCTTACCATCTCTTAATGCAGCCTATATAGAGATACATGAAAACCGAAAAGTTTTGCTATTGTAGCAGCCTCTACTCAAATTCCACCATTGTAGCACTGGCAACCTGTAATTGGATTCCACCATTTTCTTGGTATAGAAAAGGCCATGATTAATTCTACATGGATACTGTTAATAACAAAGAATTCATTAGAGAGAAAATTCACTTGTGCTTTCCCAAATTTTTAGTAATCTTGCTGTTGCTGATGAAAAGATGATGATAATGTGTTAATAATTAAAAATATTTCTGAACAATAAAGTTCATTCCTTCAACCATTTTTTTTACTGAGTATCTGCAATAAGTCAGATACATTGTAGAAGGTAAATGGGAGTCCTTATGGAGAATGTCATTGCAGTCAACACATGAAGGTAGTAAGGGATGACAGCCATGAAGGTAATGAGGAAGTATAAGCAGTAGCTTCAGGGGTTTGAAAATTCCAAACAGAGAGAATGACCAATGTATTTCCCACTTTTCTGGCATATTGAATCAAAAGCACAAGGTCCAGCATGATTGGGGCAGAGGGGACAAGTCAGATGTCAGAGGAGCTTAGAGATAGGGAAGGGAGAAGGTGGATTGTATCAGACACTCTAAAAAAATGGGAAGGACACAATTCCTGGTTAACTATCTTACTGATGATGTTTGTAATCTGTTTTTAAAAGAATCACCTAGATGAGTTTCTTTTATGATAATATACCAAATTTTCATGGGAATTATAGATTATAATCAAATTTACCCACACATTTGTAAATATATTTGCATATTCTCTGAATATGTGTCTTTGAATGTATTTATATGTATATATATATGCATAATGCAATTGGATTTATTCCACACATATAATTTGTGCCTTTCTCTTAACACTTAATATTATATCTTGAGCAAATCCCTGATCCCTAAATTTCTTCAAAATCATTAGTTTTTTTCAATTCAGTATTCAGAACTGTGGTTGAAGAATTCTTTATCAAAGCATGCCTCTATTTTGGGAAAAAATAATATATATACACACATTTTATAATTACTTTTATAAATAATGGGCTATTCTAATTACACTTACAGATATACTGTTAAAAATATCTCTTACAATAATATCTCTAATTATTTTCTTAAGAAAGGATACTAGGAGCAAAATTACTGTTTCAAAGAATATGAATATTTTTAAAGGTTCTTGATGAAAACTAAGAAATTATAACAAAATTAATAGGCTACAGATCGCTCAGAATTTTTACATACAAAACCAGGCCAGTTTCCAAAAAGGAAATATTCTTAGAAAGGAAATATAATTAGATTTTCATATTTCATATTTAATTAGATTTCAGAAATCATGGATAAAAAATAATTATTTTAATTTTTAGACCAGCATCCTAACCATATTCATGCTGAGTTTTTATTATATTGTTGGCATTATTTGGGCAAAAGTGTTTTTGCAAATTAGTTTTAAGAGTTACTGTTAATATAATAAAGAGTGCAGGAGATTGTGTTCAAAGGTTCTTTATCCAATTAGAACATAAAGAGATTATTTAATGATGTGGAAGGCTGTTCAGTTTTTAGACAGATCAGTTTAGAAAACCTAAAATTATAAGCGTAATAGTCACAAATGAATATACCTTGTTTTATCAAATTATGTAACTGAAACTAAAGGGGAATGTGAAAATGAGCAAAATCATTAAATTTTAGTAGGTGTAATAATATATTTAAGGTGTATCTATCATCAGAGAATACAACTTCTGAATAAAACAAAATTTTCAAGGGTAGAAAAAATGATACAATACATAATCCATAAATGCAAGTTCTTTATAGTGTCATTTATGTGTGATATAAATCACGGAGTCTTTACATTGTGCCAGGTATAATTCTCACAATAATCTAACCACAGCATGTTCACTAATTGCATTACTCTAATTAGCTATATTTTATGCCCTTCATTTGACAATATAACTGGATAACCTTTGAAAATGGTATCCCTCGTGGTTTATAAATGCAGTATCAACATTTTGGCTGAATCATTTTGAAGACATTTAAGTTATATGTATTTAACTTAAAAATTATATCCTCAGACAAAATTTCTGCTCTCTTTATATTTTTCTTTTACTCTTGCTCATTGAAAGTATAATAAATTAATAATTCTTTGGTGATTATTTATCAAATCATTAGTGAAAAATGTTTCCCAAAGTTAAATATGAAGTTGTTATGGACAAATATTTAACTGTTTCAGCCAAAATTCTATTAGTAAGTAAAAAAAACAGAGAGTGATAATGAAGCCAAATTTTTGTTCATTTAAAATGAACTTCATTCACTCATTAATTCATGACTATTTTTATATCAGTTAGTGAGAGTATTAGGTAGGATGATCAGGTAATTTATTATTCAAAAAGGCTAATTTTTGAGAGTGAGAGGAATACTTAGTTCTTTCACTGGGACAGATTTTTCAGGGCAAATCTGAACTTAAGGTTAGCCTAATGTGAAGAGTTTTTTATTTTTTTTTTAAATAATGGGATAAAAAGTGAGTATGCAGTAAAATCAAAATATAAGTATGGAGAGATAAAAAGTGAGAAGTCAACTATTATTCTATTTTTCTTTCCTGATTATTTTTGAATGTTAAAACTTTTAACATTTACATTTTATTTATATTTTTTTATTTCAGAATATTAGGGGAGTACAAATGTTTTGGTAAAATGGATTGTTTTGGTATTGCCTGAGTCACAGTTATAAATGTGCCCATCACCCAGAGAGTGTATATTGTACTCATTAGGTATGATTTCACCCATCCCCTGCTCCCTCCTCCCACCTGCGTGATTTCCGTTGAGTTTTATTTCCATCTGTGCCCATGAGTGCTGATCAGTTAGTTCCGATGTAATAGTGAGTATATGTAGTGTTTTTTAAAAAGAATGTAAGCTATTTTTGTTACTCATAGATGTAGTATGTGTACTACAAACTACAAAAGTTTAAAAGCTTTACAAATAGTTTTACATATCTCCCTTATGTATTTAGAAGTAGAAATGGGTAAGTTGAAAGGGAATCCATGAGAAAAAAAATTATTTAAATTTTAATTCATAGATAAAGCATATAGTCTGGAATAATTTTAGTTGCTACCAATATGAAACTACATTGTCATTACATATTTCACCTTTGCCTAATTAATAAACATATTAATGTTATGCCAACTGATAAAGATACTTTATTTTTGAATTGAAAGCAAACCTAGATTTGAATGCATACCAGATTATATCTTACTATTTTGAAAGTATACTAGAGCTTATTACATTTTAATACAAGTAAACCAATTTGAGGTGACTTATGGTTTAATAAATGCCAGTGAGAACAGTAAGTTAAAAGGCTTATAAAATTCAGGAAGATAATTTCAACTCGATAATGTTTCATGGTGCAGGCTGATAACATTTTCTCTTACTCTTTCTTTTCATTCTTTATTTTCTGGTATCCAGACATTGATATTTAGCATTTTCATGCTTTGAATAACAGTTCTATGCTCATTATTAAATTGTCTGCAATTTTATAGATAAACAAATGAGAGATTCTGAATTTCTCAGCAATGCCCAGGAAACATACTGGCAGTTTTTATTTCCATACATTAGTTGAATGTTATTTTAACTTACTGTTCTCTTGGTTTATCAACAGGTAATTATATCTGTATTAACTTATTTTAAATTTTTGCTTATTTTAATATTGTAATATGTTTGAGATTAAGTAGGCTGACATTTAGTGATCTTATTCACATTGAAATAAGACTTTTAAAGCCTTTGTGTTAAAATGAGTTAAGATGTGCCATAAACTAATTCAGCTACTTTTATAGTAATTTAAATGTTTTATTCAATATGTAAGAGCTACATCTGGGGATTTTTAAATGCTACGTGTATTTCATATCCTTTCATTGGAACACATCTCTTAAAGTGGCAATATGAAAAGAAGCAATATCAGGTGAAGTAATAGAATCTAGAACAGAAGGGAAGAACACAAATTAACTTGTAACTTAACATTCACTTATTTTAGATTATTACTTTTTTTTCCTTCACTCTCTTTGCATTTTTAGTCTCCTTATCAAGCCTTCCCATTCACAGGGGAGATAAAACTGGTCAGTTTTTCCTGCTCAACATAAAAAAGTAAATCTCATTTTGAAAATTACCATTTCAATTATTAATAAAAAACAAATTATACATTTTATTTATTATATGCATACATTCAGCAGTCAGGTGAGCTATATGGTAAAATTTTTGAATTTTTATTTGAAATTATCTTGTAATCAAATTATTTTATGTCCTTATCTGTCATAAATACACAGATATACTTGAAAGAGGCTAAAGAATTTCTTCAGTTGAAGAAATAGAAACACTGGAATTTCTCAGCTTTCCCATAATCAAAAAGAAATCCATGACACAGCTTGGATTGGCAGTTACATTTCAGGACTGCTAATCTCAAGGGCTGTGCCTACCGTTAGTACTTCTCCTTTCATTTATTTCCATGGTTTTCAAATAACAATAAAGCTAGGGTTCATGGAAGAAGTAAAGGTGAACCCCTGAATGCAAACCAACATTTTTTTCCATTTCAATATGATAGCTCATTGTCAATTGAAATAGTATTTAAAGAAAATTTTTTTCTTTTTTTTAAAAAAAGAAACTTGATATGTTCATTTATGTTCATAGGTATATGAAGGAGTTAGGACACACAACATCTTCACTAAAATAATACTCAAATTTTGAGATTTAAATCTATTTCAAAAACTTTGCATTGTTCTTTCGTATTTTATATTTTAAGGTTTCAAAATATTAGGGGAATTGCAGATAGGTCAGAGTGGATGTGAATCCTATCTATTTTATTTAACAATGGTGAATGAAATCAAATTGCATAAAATCATTTGGATCTTATTATTTAGAATATTAATGGTATGATGGGAGGGACACAATAATTCAACAATGGTGATTGTGCTATTTTTTAACGCTCAGTTACACAGAAATATTTTTTATAAGAGGCATTAAATTATTACACAGCATTTTATTCCAGTTAAATAATTATTTTCTAATTATATGGACTTTTTATGTTATTTTTTCACATTTTATAATCTCTTGCTATCTTTTGAAGTGTATGTATTGTTTTCAAAAAAACCCACAATTTGATAAACCCCTGATTTTCTTAAGTTTCCCAAACATTAAGTGTATAAAGTTTCATTTTTTCTATGTAACAATTCAAGTTATGTCTTCAAAGACCAATGAAAGTCACAGTAAGTTGCAAGAATATTTCCGACTTATAAATTGTAGATACATAAATCTTAGAGACCATGCTACATCATTAGATGAAGTAGTTTTTCTTTTTTTAGGCAAATTACATAAAGAATGGCATACAAGAGGAATATAGGTAACATGTCTTGGATATTTAGTTGCCAAATTTTATATCTCTATCTAGATCAAGTTAGATGAAAAATGAAATCAATCCTACCTTAATGTGCAAAAGTTGAGTATTGACTCAGTTGTCAAGATGTGAAAGCTAGAAATAGGTAAATTTGTCCCAGTGTATGAGTCTTATGCTATATTTTCTCACTTAACAGTGTTTGTTGTTATAAATAAAAATGCCTGATTGAAATGGGTTCTCTCTGCAATAATTTTGGAGCACAATATAATTGCTACATTATAATAGCTACCTTCTTGCTTGTATGTCAGCAATACTTTCAATACTTACCTTAGAGAGCAGTTGTTAGAATCCAATGAGCAATGAATATGAAAATATTTTGATGAGAATGAAGGACTATATTTCTTTCCTTTCTAACATTTCTATCCCTGTGCATTCTTATATACAGGAGTTCCTCCTGTGAAAAAATGCATGTCTAGAAAGTTTTAGGAAGCACTAGTTAATTCATAAGTTAAAAAGAATTTTAACTTTCAAAACATATTCTGTGAAAAGCAATTTATTGTTGAATAAATACACTTGACACACAAGTTTTATTTTCTAAAAAAACTTAAAGTGGTAAAATAGTAATTCTTTTCTGTTCCCCACCCCCACTCTCCTAAAGTGAAGTCCCTTCTCTTAAGGTCAGCATTTGATTATTTTAAAATTCTTAATCATTTTTTAAAAAATTTTGCTGCAAATCAAAAAAGAAAAACCTGTTATATTATATGACAGTGTAATTGTTCTATTTTAATGGTCTATTTTTCCCTCAGTCCTCAGAGAAATCATATGTAGGCCATTGTCAGATGTATCATTCTAGAGTATATTAATCAAGGATCTGAATCGGGATAGCAACTCCTGTGTGTCCAAAGAGCTGGGTCAGGATGTTTCTGTAATTCCCTGATGATGAGTAGAAAGATATTGGCCTTTTGTGCTATATAGACTTTAGTGTTTTGTATTTTATTAACCACTTGATTGCTGCTCAGGGTACCTGCTAAGTAGAACACTCTTTTGTTCCAGTAAGTGAAAATCTCAATTATCCAATCAAATAGAATTTTTAGAAAAGTTTCCCACTGCCTGAAAGAAATGAAATCAATTATGTTTTTCTTTTCTAAATAATTTAATGTCAAGCATATAAAGAAGAAGGGAAGATTGAATTACCTTCTCTCTATTATAGAGTATCTGATATAAAACAATAGCTTAAAGTATATTGATAATCTACATTTTTCAAAAATTAAGTAATTGTCAAAAAGGAGGGGCATGATCATGTTTAGTCTATCTGTAAATTCTTGTCTCTCATTTAGCAATTCAAGCTTAACTTCTTGGTTTTGAGATGCTGCCAGATTGAGGTTTTCATATAGACACACCAGGTAAATTTGAGATTGCAGGTAAAATGAGAGAACGAAAGAGAGAAAAGGAAGGAAGGGAGGAAAGGAAAAGAAGGGAGGAGAAGAGAGTGGGAAGGAGAAAAAAGATTGGTTTCTAGAGGTAAATTATTGCTTCGGGAAAATAAATGTATTTACTCCAACTATTTAAATGCAGACCAGCAATTTTTAACTTATAGTCTGGCATTTATCATTTTCCCCTAAAAAACTAAACTTTTCTGAAAAAAAAACATTAATTTTGGAATGAAAAATTGGACCAAATTTAAGTGTTATATATTGGACTATATGTCTACCATTAACTGTGTCTATCCTTTTTATCCAAGCCTTTGCATGTATCACTTCTGTCCTCACAGAAAAAAATCACTGTAATTTCTATGTTATTCTCAGGTAACTAAAAAAGAAATTGTGGCTCAGCAAGCATTCTTACAATTTAAAGTCTCTGCTTTAAACAGTATCTTGTTGCTTCATGTAGAAGCAGACAAGGAAGCAGAAAACCTGGGCTCTGGTTTAGTTTTGTCAGTCGATGATGTAGAACGAGTCCCTTTAACTCTTTGGATTCAGGATCCTCATTTGAAACCCAGAGCTAATAGCAACTGCTCCCTCTTCTTTAGAGGTGAATTTCCAGTGTATTAATACATATGAATACAATGTGTAAACTCTATAACTCTATACAACTGATATTATTGTAACAGTTATTGGCAAGAAATAGGACTAAATGGTTGATCTTTATGTCTTATTTATAACTACTACCTTGGTTCAAAACCAGTTACTTTTAACTTTCAACGGATAACATTTGATGAAAATACTGTCTTGATGCTAGAACATAGAACAAAAACTGCAGACGGTATAAAATTATTTAAATCTTTATTACTAGACAGGCAAATTCTTATTTTATAAATGTTGAAAAAAGTGGATTTATAATTTAGTATAAATTACCTGTATTTTATCCCTAATATTTTAAGAAAACCATATTAAATGAGGAGAGAAACATAATAAAATACAATAATGACAAAATTTCAATGTTACTTCAAATAGATTATTTGAACAAAGAAAAATGCAGTTACATGCATTTTACAAACAAAAAGTTGAAGAAAATAACTGGACTGTTTTTAAATGTCTTAGAATTAATTCTTTGAAGCATCTCTTAAACAGTATCCAATAAACTATATTACATATTTGAAAGCTTTAATAATGAGATTAAAATTTATTTTTATCATTTACACTAGATAAAGGAAGTTAGTGATTCTCTTTCTCAGGAAAGATACAAGATTTTACACATTTTGAGTATAACAATAGAAATCAGAAAAGAATTATAAATTGAAATTCACAATGACGAAAAAACCTTGTTTTTAAATGACTAAAGATTTTGTCTGTGTTAGTAGAAGGAAGAAATCAAATATAAAGGTTGACAGTGCTTTCATCTATTTAAATTGCTTCCACATCCACAATTGATTGATAGTCTCAACAAACTGATAATTGCTCACTTGGTTTGTTTTAAATAATTCCTAATTTTTTTTTGATTTTTGAGTGGACTTAAAGAAATCATTAGGAAATATTTGCATCAAGTGTGATCATTTGCTTTCATTAAGATAAGGAGTCTGTCTTTTATGGGGCAATCCTCTACCCAGTTGAGCATTTGCTTAAGTTTTCAGGTGCTCCTCTCTTTCATTAAGTGAAAACCCCATGGATTCAGACTGGTTTTCTATTCTTTCTGATATTTCATGACTATACAGAGTAGTTCTTATTTATTCATAAAATAAATGTTTTTTTTTTAGGCAGATTAGCCATGTTGCAGAATAGTGATTTAGCAAAATTTTTTATGAATGTTTTCTGTTAGAAATCAAAGATAACTTTCTTTTTTCCTGAAGAAATATTAGGCTTTTTAAAACATTATTCTTTTAGATTGCATTAATGTGTTTAATATCTAATATACACAACTCACATGAAAAAAAGGCAATAATCTTGCCAAATAGACTGAATGATGTTAAGAAGCTGTTAGACCCAGCATGAATAGCTATGTTACCATGTTATCTACTATTTAGGCTTATAATAACACTTTTCCACCAAAAGTTAACTGTGAGCCACCTGTTACCAGATCATACTGCCTTATAAAAATGACCATCTTTATATACTTTGTATATAGAATCAAAAGTCAAATATTCCAGGATATTTTTAAAATTAAAATGATCATTTATTTCTATATGAATGATGAAATAAAACACAGTTTATATATTTAACATGCTTATCTTATGGCTCAAAACAAAACTGATTTTTTTAGAATGCAAAGAAAGTTGGAAAAGGGGGTCAGAAACAAAACACAGAACCAAAACTCCTAGTCCAGGATACTTTACATTAAATTAAATTATCTTTATTGCATGAAATTAAATGATCATAATTTTACTTTGGATTAAAATGTATTTTAGTATCCCTAATATTCTTCAGTTGCTCCCATAGACAACCACATCACAGTAGTGGAGCATCTGAATTCAATGACAATGAAAATTGATAGCCCTGATAAAACAGTGGAATGTCTGCGTAACATTACACACAGACATTTCACGAAGTAAGATTTTTACTTTGACCTGCTGTATTTTGTGGTGTCGTAGACTTCTAAAATTTCTGAATTGGATAAATTGATTCCATTTCTGGAAGATATTCATGGCAACGAAATTTTCTTGTTGACCTGATAAGGAAATTGAGGCTAGAGAGCCTATCTATACATAAATTCACACTTTGAAGTAAAATTAGAGTTCAAATATTAGTTTTCAGAGGTTGATAAAAATCTTGCTGCTTTCTCTTGATATTCCTGGGAAACAGAGGATGATTATAGAGTCTGGGCAGATAGTTATTCCTGCTCATGTTACTGAAAAACAACAAATAGCATGTTGTGTTTTTCATTATTCCCATTGCTAATTTTGGGCAATAGGTACAGTGAAATGAATTTACCTATTACATAGAAATCATTGAATAATGTGACCCACTCAAAAAATATTCCAACATGTTGTCTCTCACTCTGAAGTTGATTCATTCAGCTCATATAGGTATTAATATAATGATCAGAGGTGATGCCATGTATGGCCTTCAACACTGCCAGAGACAGGCTTTCACAGCTAAACAACTCAAATGAGCAGTCACCTTCACATTATGTAGCATATATTAATGGAAAAAAAAGAGGAAGTGATCTTTGGCACCTTGTAGAAAATCAGAATAAAATGCCAGCTAATTATTTCATGTCAAAGATTGTAAAGAAATATGAAAGGAATTAGAAGAGCCTTGACATCTTTTTTTCCCCCACTCTGATTCAGTTATATATAAACAGCTCGATTTTGACAACTGTTTAGCTCAAGGCACAGATTTGAAGTATTAGAGATAATGGCAGATTTATTAGATTAACTTTTGCTAGGATCTTTTAGTGTCCTAGATAATTACTAGCCATGATACATGTGAATGGTTTCAGCTTGTATTATTGTAATGTGCATGCATCCCCTTGTAGGCATTGCTGTTTTGTCAAAAGAGATATTGGAAAGTTTACACTTAGTTCTGTTTCATAGATTTGTGTCTTTACAGTTTGTGTGTATGTGAAATAATTTACATCTCTGTTTTCTCTTCCCCAAATTAAAAAAAAAAAGGTGAAATTTTCTTTTAATTTCCTGGATTCTTAAGAAACTGTTCTCTCAGATATCTTTATAATTTTAATTATTGATTAGTCATTTTTTGATTGCTCAAGTGAGTGCCAACAGAATCCCTTCATCAAATTTGCACATTATAATTCTCCCTTCTGTTTTGTATGATTAATTTTCACAATCTCTTTGCATACTTGCATTTTCATTCCGGATGTCACGTCTTTTTATTCTTTTATTATTACGTAATGTTCTTTAATATTATAGCTGTTTTATCTATTAGATTTTTTTAGAAGGTGTTTTTTTTATTTCTGCTTTTTATAATTCTTATTTGGCTTAAAGATTTTTGATTTGCTTAATATTTTATATGTTTTTCCTTATTATTTTCCTATTTTTGTTCATGGTGGTACCTACTGTTTCTCACAAAAATGATAAAGATTTTCTATTACATTTTTGTATGTACATAGATGGAAACTTCTTTTTAGTCAGCCGAAAAATATACAATTTTTTTCAATTTTAAAAGACTAAAAATT
Organism: Avahi laniger; assembly: GCA_963575035.1. Taxonomy (NCBI): domain Eukaryota; kingdom Metazoa; phylum Chordata; class Mammalia; order Primates; family Indriidae; genus Avahi; species Avahi laniger. The sequence continues at coordinate 41,298 of CAUYSK010119957.1, forward strand.
TATATTATTTTCCAAGAATAAACATGATAAGATTATTGAAATCAAATGAAGATTTTATTCATTTAACTTTTTAAAGTGACGTTTTGAGAACAAAACTAAGGATACTAAACTTGATCTTTCTTTGCTTTATGAGAAGGGTTATCTTATGTCAAGGTATACACAGAAAAATCTGTTTATACCTGTTGTTCAGGCATAATTATTAATAGTAGCCCCTATCACTCTCAAAATTGCCATGGTTTGGACAATGTATTATGTGGTCAATCTGTTATGGGTGATCACAACAAAGCAACATAAAAAGTAAAATATATAGATATATGAAATACAGAAAAAGATTAGACTTGGTATCAGGAGAATAATTTTCGTTTTGACACTAACTGTTCTGGACTTGATTTTCTTATCTAAGAAATAAAGATATTTTATTGCATGATACCTAAAATTTCTGTCATGCCTGAAATGTAAACTATTAATATCACACATAATTACATCTCCTTTGAGATTTAAACTACTCAAAGATTGTGTATATATAAGAACAATTGCTTCAGGGGAAGAAGCTTAGAGGATATATTTGTTTTAAGGGATTAAAGAAGTCAAATTTTGGGACTGGATATTTTCTTTATTTTATTTGAAGTTATGTTGACATTGTCCAAATAAATGCCTTTGAAAAAATATAAAATAAATCCATTAATGTGACTGTCATTCTACAGGTAACACACATGGGAGCCTGCCAACATCCCTAACTGTGCCTGCTTCTAATAACTGTTTTCTTCTTCCTACTTTTTGAACTCACAGTCAGCAGCAAGGGTTCAGAATGCAGCAAAGACAACAAGAGCAGAGAATTATGCATGCATGGAAACCTGAACTAGACTAGAGTACAAAAATTCAGAACAAGCACTTCTGAAATAGGGTTCAACAATGCTCAGCTGAGAGGCAAATAAGATGTCCTTTACACTGGATGTGGTGGCGCATGCTTGTAATCCCAGCTACTGGAGAGGCTCAGGTATTCCAGATGAGCTTGGGCAATATAATTAGACCCCATCTCAGAAAAAGAAAATGACAATAATATATATTTTAATATTAAAATTAATATTTAGTTAATCAATTTGCTTAATTAATAATTAATTTTAATAATAATATGTAATTTAATATTTTATGTTATCATTCTTGAGTGCTGATAAATAATACATAAATAATGACTGGGAGCTAGGACTAAACATAAAGCTTCCTTATTATTTTCTTCCAATATTAAGATCTTGTAAAGAATTTTTAAAAATGAAATGTAGTTTACTAAAAAAAATCAAAGAAAGACAAATTTAGCATCACCTTTCAGTTTATCAAGCTACCTTGTTGTGGTGTTGCTTTATGTCTTCCCCCCTCCCATTTTTTGATACATAAATTGTAGAAATGAAGGATGGTAGAGAAAGAACCCATATGGTAGACGTCAGACATTCACTCTAAACTCCCCTCTGCTTCTAATTTGTGTGTGGCCTCGATCAAATCCCTTTACCTTTCTGGTATTTCTCAGAATTTTCGACTAAAATATCCTTAAAGGCAAAGCATAATTCTAGGCATTCCAAAAACTGCTAGAGGTATTTGATTCTCATGTTTTGAATTTTAAACAACCATAATTTTTCTTTCTGTTTTATAATTTTAATATTTGTTTTAATAGAGAAGTAATGTTTTAAATTATTTTCCATCTAGTAATTTTGTTCATCAGGAAAATGTGCCATGTTTATTTCTGGTTTTGTGTATTGTGAACACAGTCCCCTTTTAGAGAAGATGTCTCTGATGATCAATGGCTCCGAAATTCCAATTCCATTCATTATAAAAATGACATAAAGGTAAAGAATAGTATATTTATAACCTTTTCACTTCGATTGCAAATTAACACTACCCCCAAAAGATTGTGTGTATTCCTCATTATATGCTTCAATTTTGAGTGGAAACCTTTATATTAAATGTATTAAAAATATTACCAAAAATAATAACTATGTGTTTTGCTTTGTGATCCTAAAATACAGTTTCGAAATAGATGCTACTTGCAAAAGGCTCCATGTTCAAATGGAGTTCATGCCCGAGTTATATTGTACTTTCCTTGACTTGCCAATCCCACTCTAGCGTTATAACCTAACAGTAGTATTCCCTGAGTGCTTTTTATGGACAGATCTGAGTGCTCTGCAGGCATGTATTTACTTCATCCCCACAACCCTGCGAGTGTATCCCCATTTTACAGAAAAGAAAGTGAAAGAATATAAAACGTAAGAGATTTAACATAGAACACATGTAGTGAAACCTTAGATCCAGCTGTGGGGGTTTGCCAGATTCAACCCCTGCTCTTCCCAAATGTTCTAACTGCCAAATATTATTTATATTTGTAATAATCCAGATCTCTAGGTTGAAATTTTCAGCTGCTCAAACAGAGCAGGTAGTTATAGTCAAGGGATAATATACTCTCTCATTGCCTCCCTTGTGCTTTCCAAGTACTGAAGAGCTCAGCGGTATAATACACAGCCGCATGTGGCAAGACCGGCATTCTCTGACCTATAAATGACCCACGTAGACTGTCTTATAAATGATCCACATGGACCCACAGGAGAAGAGCACTTCTCTGCTCTTGTTGTCTTTGCTGCATTCTGAACCCTTGCTGCCGATGGTGAGTTCAAAAAGTGGGAAGAAGAAAATAGTTACTAGAAGCAGGCACAGTTAGGGATGTTGGCAGGCTCCCGTGTACTTTGGCCTTTCTTCCTGTCTCTCTGCGAAAGTGTAAGAGTGTGTGTGGGAGGAGCAGGGTGTATGGGGTGTGTTTGCATGTGCACATGTGCATGTGTATTCCGCCTTGTTTTCATTTTTATACAACCAGATTACTTTTATTAAAATTTCACCAGTGCGAAAGTTTCCTGATTTTTGAAAATGCTCCTTCTTTTTTTAAAAAGACACATTTTCTTTTTGTCAGCAAGTGAGTTAAAAAGTGCACAAAGGTTGCCTTCTTTTGCTCTAAAATTCGAGAGCGTTACAGATTTTTTTAAGTCACAGGACTTTGGATATAATTTAATCATCTTCCTTTGAGTCCAACTTATACCATCTATGAACTGTTTGGCATTAAAATTTTTTTTCTTGAAGTAGGAAAAGTCTGTAAGTAGTTTGAGGGGAGGGCACAGGGAACTTCTATGGGCTGTAAATAAGCTAAAATGATATTTCTTAGTTGGAATAATAAATAAAGTCTAATAAATTTAGGGATGAGAGAAAGTGACAAGTGAAGGAAAGATAAAGAAGGGATAACAAAGGAAACTGGAGTAAAACAAACTCATTTCATGCATTTTCATAAAATTGCATCTATGTCCGGGAATTGGGGAACTAGCTCTTTTCCTCCTGTACTTCCTATTATGTTGTATTCTTCTCTTCAAAGGCTTCAAATTAATTGCTAGAACTTCAAATTAAGTAGCCTGAGCTAGTGTTCCTTTTTCTTTTTTTTTTTTTTGAGATCAATTGCACAGCATGTTGAATATAGCTAATAGTTGAGTACTACACATATCAATATCACTAAGCAAGTGAATTTCTAATGCTCAGAGCTGGTATTCTTAGAACTGTACTTAGTACTATAGTTCAGCCACCCTATAAATTTAACATTTTTAAAAACTAAATTAAGGTTCTGTTTAACCGTGACCTTAATTTAGTAAAATCTCAACTTGAATTTGAGAAGTCAGAATAATGAATAAACTTTTAGAAAGTAACTCATTTGTAATTGTGGAAAAACATATAAGCTCAGTATTTTTGATTGCATAACCTACAAGCGATGTTTGTTTTTTGTCATAATAAGGATTTTGACTTATCTTTTTCTTTTTACTATCATTGCTATTGTTGTTAAGTTAGAGAAAGACTCAGAGAAATTTTCAGATCAGATTTATTTCTGACTTGGCTGGGTATTTTTATAATCTTAGATACCTGTCTTCTGATTTCAAGACTAAAATGAATGAGGATTCAGCTATATAGATTTGTAGTCTCTGAAATTTAATCACAACCCAGCCTGTACCTGTCAGTGTGCCATTTTGTTTTGACATCAAAGTGAAATGGTTTAAATGATTTCTCTCTTCTTTGTAGCCATTGTCAAGGATAATGATGATTACATGGCTTATTATGTCTTCATGACTTTTTGGTAGGCATTACAGATAACAAAATCTGCTTGCTGAGGCAGTCTAGTAGGCAGCAGAAATTTTGTAGAAAACCAGAAATCTATTGAGCATGTTTCCCTTTGATTGTAGTTCTGATAATATAAACTGCTTTTTTAAATCTAATTTTGCATTATATTTCTGTTTCATTATAATGATTGATAGATTAATATTAGGAATAATTTTAATTTAATAGCTATTCCCTATTGTAAAGCCTAGCTTGGTGACTGCAATCCCTATCCAAAAAACCACTGAAACCTAAGATGTGGGCACAGTAATTGGAAGGCATTATTTGAAACAAAGTGACAGGGGGTAATTTGCTATGCTACAATAAAACATGCATTGATTTTTCATTTAAAGAAACTGAAATAACATTGCGGAAACATTCTACTGTGAACAATATCAAAAAACAATAAGAGATATTTTCTTGCATTTGTGTGTAAGATCCTGTTGTCAGATTTTACACACCATTAGGTTTTATCACTTTGAGGTATAGTATATAACATGAATGGATTGATTCTTAGGCTCTGTAATTGGTAAGGACTTGTGAATACTTTGTGTATGTGTGTGTGTGTGTGTGTGTATGTTTGTGTGTGTGTGTTTGTGATACATATATAAATAAAATAATGTAGGGTTTTTAAAATCAGTCCACAGCAGATCAGTTGTGGGATTTGACTCAATTTGTTTTTAAAGCTACCTGATACTTAGTCTTCTCTCTTCCCACTACATTTATTTTCTTTCATGAAGTAGAATGTCTTAGAGAAAAAATATAACTTAATATATAGATATTTTATTTTATATTTAGATATAAAACCCAATAGAAACACAGTATATGTGTACTAAATTAACTTAAGAAATGTCTTTGGCAATAATGCATATAACTATTGCTAATATGTATTATTTTGGTGAAATTTAGCATCATGTTTCTTAAGGGAAATATATTTCTACCTTGTTTTTTCCATCTACATGAAAATTGTAATCAAATGCCTCTCAATAAGTGTATAAATATGGAATATTCTTAATGTTTAAGTTTTCATTTCCCAAAAACGTAGGAAAGTTATTCGTATATGCTTTGATATAATACTGAGTACCATCTATTCACATCATCTATCTATACTAATCATATTCAATTTATGACAAAGAATATGTATATGGATAAAGCTGTATTCACAATTATAAAGTTATATATTCTCCTTACATGAGACTTTATTGATTGTTAATCCAAATACCTATGCACATATGTGCACATTTTTTGTACTTGTTATGTTATACATTTTGTTTAATAATCCACTAGTATATATGGAAATTTTACAGAAATTTGTCTGTGAACATAGTACCAAAAATGTGATGTACTATACATAAAAATCAAACCAGAGTATGAACTGAAAAAAGAAGCCTCAGCAGTCTTAGAAAATAAGGAAAAAGGAGCAATTAATTTTCAAGCATTTGGGAAATATTTTAATTCAAAGTATTTGGTATGATTTGGAGCAATTACATATATGTTTCTTGGGTGATTTCAGTTGAGTCTTATAGTCAGCAGAATCAATTTTACTGGCATATGTATTTAATTCTTTTGCCAAATTGTTTATTTATAAATCATACTATAAAAGACATTTTAATTTTGCCATTTTAATCTTGTTTTACCTTTCCCAACCCTACTTTTTAATTTGCTCCATTAACATTTTCAATAGCATTTTTATTTTTTGTGCTATCTAGATATTTTGTATTTTAAAGTTTCTTTTTCAACACCCTGTGTTAGTTTCCTAGGGCTACTGTAACAAAATACTGCTAACTGGGTAGCTTAAACAACAGAAATTTATTCTCTCACAGTTGACAAGAAATCCAAAACCAAGCTTCAGCATGACCATGCTTGCTCTGATGGCTCTTCCTTCATTTTGTCACATTTCTCTCCCTTTCAGTTCAAGTTGGCAGTTCTTCTGCTAGTATAAAATCCTCGAAACCCTTATTGGGCTTCTGTGTCAAGAGAATCCACACCATTAGTCAACATAGTTCTCTACAGATCCTTCCTAGATAACTCCATCTCTAACCATGACTTTTGTTGAGATGATGAATTGGATCCGTAAGTCACACTCTTAATCTCTTTAGCAAATGGTTGTTTAGCCACACCCTTGGCTCTGTTTCCAGAGCATGCTATCTGCATTGGTGGCTGAGAATTTTCTAAATACGTTGCTGGTTCCTTTTTGCTTAGTCTCTTTCAATTAGTTTCTTTCCACTTAATTAATTTTCTCAATTAATTTCCTTTGCTTGTTTTACTATAAGCAGTAAGGAGAAACCACACCACTCATATCACACTTTACTTGTAAATTTCAGATAAATATCCAAGTACATCCTTATGTATTCTACTTTCTACCCAGTAAGTAGAACACAATTTGGCCACATTTTCTGTCACTTTATAACAAAGATTGCCTTTCTTCTAGTGTCCAATAACATTTTCACCTGAGACCTCACCAGAATGTTCAAATTTTTACCTATAATCTGTTCATGATTATATGACTGTATATATATCCTGTAAAATGATAAATCTTTCTCTGCAACTTTCTTTGTTTCTTTCTGAGCCCTCAGAAGAACCACCTTTAATGTCCATATTTCTTCAAATAGTATCTTCAAGAACTGTTTCTATCAAGCACCTCAAAGCTCTCTCAGCTTCTACCCCTTACACAATTCCAAAGCCACTTCCACATTTTTAGAAATTTGTTACAGTAACACCTCACTTCACAGCACCAAAATTAAAACTGGTTTTCTAGGATTGCTGTAACGAAGTACTACAGATTGTGTGACTTAAAATAACAGAACTTTATTTTCTCACAGTTCTGGAGGCTAGAAGTCCAAAATCAAGGCATCAGCAGGGTCACGTTCTCACTGATGGCATTAGGGGAGGACCCTTTCTCTTGCCTCTGTTATCTTTTGATGGTTGCCAGCAATACTAGACATAGACTCCAGTCTCTGTGTCTATGGTCCCGTGGTGTTCTCCCTGTATGACTATCTCTGTGTCTCTGTTTTCTCTTCCTACAAGGACATTAATCTTTGGATTAGGGCCAACTCTAATCCAGTATGATCTCATTTTATGTAATTACATTTGCAAAAACCCTATTTCCAAATAAGGTCATATTCTGATGTTCTGTGTTGACATAAATTTGGAGAGGGCAATATCCAAACAAGTGCACAGCCTATAGTAATATTTCTCCAACTTGGAGGAGATGTATTTTTCTGATTTAAAGAAGTTCTAACTCTATATGACTGTTTACATTATATAAAAATATAAGACATTTTCAATATGTCTAAAATACATTAGATATTGACTAATGAGTTTGGATTCTTATCAAGTGAATGTAAAATGCCTTTTACATAGTAAAATGGTCAATGGATATAAAAAAGTCCAGTTGCTGGTAGGATTGAAAATTTAAGAGAATTGGGTCATATACAGAAAAGACAAAGGAGTCTGGTAACAAAATGAGAATAAATGAAAGTGATAGACTATAAACTTTTCCTCTTAATGTCTTTGGCAAAAACTGATGTCCTTCAGCATTTTAAACTGAAGACAGTAACAAGGTAATTTATAACTTATTTTTTCTTCCCCTAAACAAAGATTCTGTATATTGTGTATCCTCTTTACTGTGTTAAATATTATAATAGGCTAATTTAAACATGTGCATGAAGCAGACTTATTTCCAGGTGTTTCCATCTGTTGTGGGAGTATACTTTAAGAATAGGAGAGAAACGTACACAAATTAAACACAAAGCCGGGGGAAAAAATTGAAAGAAATATTCCCAGGACAACAGTGAGAAAAAATGTTTGAGCTACCTGTTATTAACTACTCAACCTGTTTTACATTGGAATCCTGCATAATTACATTTCAGGGAGGGGCAAACAACAGATGTTGAATAAAAATTGAAACTCAGAAAATGAGACTACATTAAAAATAAAATTACTCTTGCTCACCAACAGGCATTTTTTTGACAGGACATTTAGGCAGCAATTGATTTCTCATGTTTACTGTGCATTTCAATAACATTATTACAAAACAAAATGCTCTTTTTTTGTAGTCTAAGAAGTACATCAATTATACATGTCCATAATATACCTAAGTTAGAGGCTCATAAAAAGCAAACCAAAAAGAAAATATACCACAGCATTTCCTTAATTTTATATTACATAAATGTTTCATGTCAGGTAAAAAAATGGAAGTTACTACAGAAATATACACATATAAAATAATAATTACTGAAGTATACTCTTAAACATTAGATGACTGAATAAAGGGCTAAATTATAAATGGTCTGTTGTTTTGAATTCCAGATAACATATATTGTGATACTAATATTAAGATGCAGTAAACATTTTTATTAAAACCATGGTATCTAGGGATATTATAGAATAAATAGTTTGGGACTTTAATTTTGGTGGCCTGCTTATTTACATCTTCTACCCATTATTACAGAAAAATTATTTATTTTATTTAAATTAATGCATCACCATCGTGAGAGTATTTTTCACATTGACCTAGAGATTCATATAGTTACTTTGTACTGTTTTCATCTCATCCAAACTTAAATATCTCCCTCAACGTAATTTTCTTCCAGTATGACTATGTCTTATGTCTCTGGAAATACTAATGATCATATCTTTTAGGGATTGCTCAACCTTAAGAATTTTAATATAAAATTTAAAAGCAATAGAGAGGATTCATAATTCAATTGGCCCTTTTTCCCACTTGGTTTTTCTACTTGTTAACTAAAAATATTTTATTTTTCAAGCATTCCCGACTTTGCTTTCCTTTGCTATCCTCACCCTACACACCATCACAAGTAGACTTCAGTCTGTTGATCTGCTTCCTCCAGGTGAGCAATTTCTTCATCTGCTAGCTTTCTTCTCTGTGATCCGAATTTTACTTGTTAGATGATAGCACTCATAAAACTATACATTTTCCGGGCAGACCTTGTAGACTTTATTTCTTTAAAGGAAAATAGCACTGTAAGTAATTTATTATTTCTGCATTGATGTTATTAGTATTTCAGGAAAAGCTATGTTGTGTTAAGGGATGAAATGAGAATCTAAATACTCATTTATATTGGGGTTTTCAAATTTATTTTTGTTAATTGAGTTTAAGTGGGCCAATTCTTAATTATTTCATATAAAAATGTCTACTACTTTTACTAATTTCACTTTGGAGATAGTGTAGGAAATGCTAAACAAGAAATTGTTGGAATGAAAACTGGGCTGTTACAGGAAAGGGGGACTTGACCATTTTCTTTTAAGTTGTGGGTGTAAAACAAGCTGCTTCACTATTATGGTCTGAAGAAGAACTGTGTTTCACCTGAGAAACTGGTTGCCCAAATTCTTCTTTCCTTTGGGACAGTCAGTTATGCATCATATTAGCTAAGTGTTATTTTGTGAAAATATATTAAAGTCTTATTTATACATTATTTTTTGAAATCTTTACATATTACCCCCATATAGTTCTCTAAGGATAAGGCAGAACTAAATTCATATAAATTACAATAACTGATGAAGCTCAATATTAAAATCCCCTGAACTCAATAAATTATGCCAATATATTCAAATCTCTAAGTATGCTCTAGATGCAACTCAGACAATCTGGTAAAACACATTAACGTGTACAATAACTGGATTATTAAGTGAAAAACAGGAAAGAGTATATCTATCTCAGGTGAAATTTTAGCTTTCCATACCATATTAATCTATGTCTGGATTGTATATAGTCCAGATTTCTGAATCACTTGGATGATTTTGAGAGATTTGATTGGTTTCTGAGTAGTTTAATCACTGCGTAAGAGAAGCACAAGCTCTTGAACAAAATGATTGTATCAGATTGTTACTGTGCTTGAAAAACAAACATGTGTTACAGCAATCTAAGAACCATTGTTATATTTTTTTGTGTTGCTTTACTCATGTCAGCAAAAGAGGAAAGATTGCCTTATTTCTTATAAGGAAATTGGAGAGTAAATATATGCAAAGGTCTTAAACAGATAACGTTATATTAAATAGTTACAAAAATTATACTTGTCTCTGATTTTGGGGTGATAAAGTGGGTAAACTGAAAACACACAAGTGTGTGCACACACACAATATATATAAAATCTCCCTTGTTACCCTTAAATAGCTATGATTTCACATTGATTAAATTTTAATTAGGTGGGAAGACGAGTTTTATTTTTTATTCTGTAAAAATTAAATTCAAGGATAAAATTTATACCCTAAGTCATTTTAGATTTTAGAAAGTACATTTCTACACATTATTTCATGTGCTCTTAAATGTATTTCTGACTTGATCTGACATCCATTTTCTCCTCAAATGTACGTGAATGCTCACTGGTGCATGTACACACATACACACCTGTGCGTGTTCATGCTATTTATCCACGTGAAACACTGAGCTAGCTGGATATTGTGATTGAGCACCAGAAAAACCAGAAGCTGTTGTTAGGCAGATTAAGCCTCATATTCACTAAATGGTTCTCGGAAATTTTTGCCTTTAGGCAAGGCCCCTTCTATTCATTTCCATCTGGTACAGAAATGTATTTTTTTTCATCCTGTATACAAAGGGTGCGTACATAAGTATATGCACACTTCCCTTTTAGTTGTATTTCTTTGGTGATATTTATGTGACATATCTTGTCATTTCAAAACTTACATTTTCTCACTTAAAGTATCAATATAATCAAGATAGTTAAGCTTGCAAATATTTTCTATTAACGTATATGCTATAATAAAACTCTTCAATTTAAAATGCAAGTACTGAGGCCTAATGAATGTAATTTTTTTCTATTTTTACATATATGTATTTCTTTTATTATGATAGAATTATTATATATAATATAATCATTTTGTGTGTACGTTATAAAACAATCAGAAAAACCATATGTTTTTATTTTTGTTTAAATCACTATTATCTCCCAAATAGATGGTTTATGTAGATACAATTCTTGTGTTGTATGAATAATAAATAGATTAATGTGTTATATATCTTAGAATAAATGCTTATTCTAACAATCATCATTTATAGTTGGGATTTTATGCAAAATTATGCACAGATAATTTATTTTTAGTATTAAAACAACTACAATCAATAAGAAGACTAGATAGGAAATTTCTATTTGCCAGAGACTGCTAATCTAATCTTTTTTCCATTTTGCAATAATCTTTAACCAGAAATAGCTCAATAAGTTTCTTTTGTGGTCATAAGTAATTTTATCATTCAATAAATGAACATTAAAATAAAATAAATATTTTCCTGGAGATTTACCAAATCAAACAGTTAAATCTTATTCCATTTCTATGTAGACCTTGCATTTTAAAACCAGATAATTTTAGATCAGGGAATAAATTCATCTGGACCTGAAAAATTAATTCTCCTACAAATTCAAGGTTAGAGTGATACTCAAATTTGAGTTGCTCTCCTTTGGACAGAGACTTTGTGATCCCAATTATGTGTCTAATAGAAGTGTCCACATTCTCCAATTGACTTATTAATTATTAAAAGAATTTTAGGGTTCAGTTACAATATTGTTAACATTTTCCTAAACATTATAAAGAAATTTCTGTGAAAGCAAATACAAAAATTTGACTTGTTAGAGTTTCAGTTTATTTTTTTTCTTTAATGATATAAATTGCCCAAAGAATTTATTTGGGCAATTGTAGGGCTTTGAACACCAATCTGAGTAGTTCATATTACATCCTTTTTTCAGTAATCACCATGAATATTGTTAAATAGCTAATTGAAAATAGCTTTGGCAGCAAGAAATCACTTCTTACTAAGCTTTAGCATAAATATTTTCAAAGGGAAAAACTCAAATATAGCATGTTTGAATTAAGAGAGATTATCTTAATGAATTCTCCCTATGAAATCAATAAAAATTTCTCTTTAGATTAGATTCTGATAATAGTCTGCAAATAAAATAATTGTTTATATATTTATTTTTATTTCCCTGTTACTGTTACTCTTGGGGAATACACTTCAATTTTATCATCTGTTCTTTGCTCCAGGTATGGATGATTATCAATTGAATCACATAAAATACTCTCCAAGATAAAGTATTTGAAAGACTCCTATAGAGAACTTTTGACTGCATTATGTATGGAACCGTTTTCTCTAAAAACACATTTTTATCTTTACTGTTATTCAGAGAAGGCCTTCTCTAGTAGCGTTTCTGATCCTCAGTTTCATTACATAGCAGGACAATCTAGAGGGCCACATCTCCTATCTTTTAATATGTGAGTTTTCTGACCTCTTTAACCAATTTATTTCTTCATTGCTTCAATGTGTTTTAATTATTATAAAAATCTCAAAGCTGTTACTAGAAAAATGGCTTGTCATTGCCAGTAAAATCCATTACAAGAGACATTTCTGTATATTTACTCTAAAACATGGATATTGAGTGTATTGATTTTGTTTGAATTTTCATTCTTGGGATGATCCAATGATACAGGATAAAAACATCAGCTTCCAATAAACTTATAGCACACTTACAGGTTATAAGAACAGAGTAGTTTTAGGAAGGTAATTCCAAGAACAGCTTTTATTTGAAATGCTTGCTATCTTTCCTTTCCTATTCTTTGTACATATTTTTCGACTATTTATAATAGTAGTAGTGGTGGTTTCAGAAGCTTGGTGGTAGGGGTTCTTGTTTTAGTAAGGTCAAGACCAAACTGTTTAGGTTCAAGCAATGTGTACTTTATTATAAGGTTACCTTTGGACACTATCAATTTTAACAGTTCTGTCAGAAAGATTTTATTTCATAAGAGGCATTTTTATTAAAAGTACGTATTTTTTATGATTTGTGTTTGTGTAAGTGTATGCATGCCCATGCACACCTGTACACATACATATAGAAGACATTTGGTTTTGGTTTATTTTAAAATTTTTCTAATATAAGTGAGCTTTGCAGGAATCATTTATGGAGAAGTATAGTTTCATATATATTTCCCACTCATTAAAAATTTTTAAATCTTTTGTATTACCTTTTTCTCTAAAAATACTTTTAAAAATCCTGAGCTGAACAATGCATCCATCTGTTCATTTGCACGTGTCCATCTAATTTAAGGTAACAATTGAAACTTTAGATTTATCTCTAGAGTAGAGTTCTGCAAGTTTAATAAACAGCTTTTGGAGCTTAGGATGTCATTAAAACAGTAAAACATTAAAATCTTTCTTAAGAAATCCATCTTCTGGGACTCCCATATTCTATTGGCAGGCATTGATTACTAAATAAGCAGGAAAAGATTAGCTGCATCTGAATTAACTCTATTTTCTGAAAATGCTGAAAATGACACCTGATTCTGTTTGTTTCTAGCAATTGAAAACAAGAAGTGCTAGAAACAAGATGAATAATGGGATTTAAACTGGTAAATAGATATGCATCCCAATAGAAATCAGATAGCAGGCAGAGAAAAACACTAATAAGACTATCTTCCTCGCTTTTACACAGAGTTTGGCTTAATAGGCATGTTTTCATTGACGTTCCTTACAGAATTACCACTTTGCAAGGAGGATGACTTGAATCTTAGATGTATTCATCCATGTCATCAAAAATGGTGTCATTATCAGAGATGGAGTTAGCTTACAGAGGCAATAAAAGCATAAGGAAAACATCCTCTCTAAAAAAATGAAGAATAGTATCATACTTAAATAGTCTTGGGTCTGAAATTCACAGTATTATTTAAGTTGCTAGAATTTTAAATTTGTCCTTGTAAATCAAACAGCTTTTGCTAACTATTGCATGCCAGAGCATAGGTTTCTCACTGCATATAAATCAGGTTCTTTTGAAAGCTGCATTAACCCTTCCAAGGCTCTAAAATTACAAGGACTTATTAATTAATGCAAATGCTGATTATAGCTGTCAGATAGAATGTAAGATACAGAGAACAGCTAACTTAAAGCAAAAGCGAAAAACTAGCTCATTTGACACAACAATGCAGTAGAAGAAAAGGGAAGGACAAAGGAGAAACCTAGGGAAGAAAGATACCTATAGAAGCTGAGGTGTAGGTTTTCAGGATACTCACTGTTTTCCATAATTTAAAATTATAAGAATAAATTATTTAAATATAGGCTTTGATTTCAATAACAGCATCATTGGTTTAAAAAATTCCTTAAGGGGAAAATATTCTGACTTCCGTGTTTGAGTGGAATATATGTGAGGCAGGTTTGATTTATATCGTCATTTAAAGTGATATCCTCAATAGTAAATAGAGAACTTGGTATTTTTTACATAAATATTGTATTTAACAGACATATCTGATGTTACTGTAAACAATGTGTGTCTCATAGCAATAGAGAGCTGTTATGCACAACTTCATTTGAGTCCTGTGATGATTCTAAAAGCTGACATTACAGGCTCACAGATGAATGGAACTGAAATGAGTAATTTGCAAGGAATATACTTATTCCTATTGTAGGTTATTCATAATATTTGAAACTTTTACATTTAATCTTCCTTTACATCAAATACAGCCTTTTGTTCAAATTTGGAAGTGTGTCCTGTGTATTCAAGGAATGGAACACCAAAGAGTAGACTATAGTACCTTGATTTTTCAAGGGACATTAGGGCTTTAATGAGACAAACTAATAAAAAAATAATAAGAGTTGGGGAGCAATGTCAGAATATATAATTCAGTGGGAAATTATGACATTATCTTCATCCAAAATAGAAATGCTTATTTGGGAAAAATTTTTCAGAAATTTCCTTTAATTATTTATTCTTCTTGATATAGAGTATCAAATTTGAAAGGTAACTGAGGGTCAACATTTGCTGTCATTCTCTTTGCTTTGTTGAATTATGTTTTACCACTCTCCTAAATACCTTAAGGATCTCTTTTGTTCCAGACTCTCTCTCTTCTGATCTTCTAAAAGGATCCTTTAATATTTCAAATATGTGATCATATGGAATTTTATGGTTGGTTAATTATAATAATAGAAAATTAGAGAAAAAAGGGAGAAAGATAAAGTAAATGCAGGAAGAAGAAATATTTTTTCTAATGCAGAATTATAAAATTCAGGATTTATACTGGTGATAAAAAATTCAGCATACATCCTTGAGTGCAGTCTTTTGACTGAATCCAAATTTTACAGAATAAAGGTATTTGTTCTGTGAAGTTTGGATTCCGTTGAAGGGTTACACTTGGGGATTTGGAGGACCACATGTGGCCTTGGGGCCACAGCCCCGCCCCTGAATGGGATGAAATGCAAGCTGAAAAGCAAGTTGAGGTTGGCATTACCATGCCAATGAATCATGCTGGGTCCTATTGTGTTTGCTGAAGACATTCTGGTTGGGGACCAAGCTCTAGATATCTGTTTCCAAAAATAATGCTCATTTGGATACTGTTTACCCTATAGCTCATCCCAATTCTGTAGTTTCATAAATGTTGTCCATTACCTTTCCAGTCAAACACACAAATAATTCAAAAATCATTTGAAGCATGTGATAAACAGCTCAAATACTTGTATCAGTGCTCCATTGCCTGCTGCATTAAATTTGGTCTTTTATTCAGAATGTTTCCATTCTTCTTTCAGATGATAGCCAATTTTCCCTACATTATTATGTCAATTTTTGGCATTGCAGCATAAGTTCTTTGACCTATAAAGCTAGTTTCTTCCTGTCCTGTGAAGTGCACATTCCTATGTGAGGATTGTTTCTCTTTCTGATCCCTTTACCTGGAGCGCCATCTCCCTGCTCTCCACTATCTGTTGAAACCCTGATCAGCCTGTGAATCACAGATCAAGCACCAATTGCATAAAGCCTTTCACAACATTACAACCTACACATTTCTCTGTATTTCTAATGCCTGACATTCATATGACATAATTCAAAATGTAATTGATCATGAATTATTTCCTCTATGTTGGTTTCAAATCTACTTCCCAGTTTCCAAAGTTTAAACTTGTTCGTGAAGATATCATTTTACAAACTTGAGAATTTTAAAAGGTGGATAGACCTAGGTTCCTTTACAAATAATCTCTACCTGACACAACACCTGTGTTACAACATTTTATTCAAGATGCTTCTGCTTGAAACCTTTGGACACAAAGCAGGTGTTTAATGCATTTTTTACCTTGTGAATTACTGAGTACAATGTCTTTAACTGCTAAACTACACACATCTAATGCTCCCACAGAATTTGAGCTGTCTTTACTCTGGTGGGACATTTGAGTTGTTAATTTTCCTTGAGAGGTTCTGTCAGAGTCCTTGTCTCAAAGAAATACAAACCTTGTTCCGGTGTATATAGTGTTGAAATTCAGAGCCAATTCTCTTCAGGGTACCTGTTAGGAAAGAGATGCCGCCATTCAGCCCGGCCTTCACGTCCAGGCATCTGCTGCTGCCCCAGGTGATGGCTGTGCCTACAGAATGAGACTGGGGGAGGGGGCAACTGAATTTTAAATGTTAATCTCAGAGCCATGTGCCCTGGGACACAAACTATATTTGTGCTGTAAATTTCCAATGCATGGTTTAGATTCTCAAGTTGTTTCGTATCACTAGTGCTTCCATATCAAATTTCCTTATATTGTTTTGCATTTATTCCTTAGCATAAATTTTATTTCAATTTGCTTTTAAGTTGTTTTTATCTAAGGACACTATCTATGTGTCATCAATATTTATGCCAGAAAATTCCACTCTGGGAGACATTTTACTATGTCCGAAGGATCACAAACACTTAAAACCATCCCTGAAGGTGGCAGGTGCATTGAATAGTAAGTGCAAATGCTCCCGAGCAGCTCCAAATACCCAGCTGTGATTGGATTCACTTGAATATGATATAGGACAGTGGTTTCTGGTGTCTGAATGCAGTCGCAGCCATGTATTCAGAGCATTGTGTGATGCAGGTGCACGCTAGAGGACTGGTACTTCAAAGCTGCCACGGTTTGACTATTTGATAGTATTATAACTTGCTCTTCAAAATGTGCTCTCTGCCTATCAAAAGCAGATAGAATGACATTTCACAAGTAAAGTAAAACCTGGAAGGCAGTTTGGCAGTCCATCCATCTAAAAATATATACATTTTTTTCATAGTATTTTTATTATATGAATTATATTTAAACATTTCTATTCTTTATAGACAATTATTAGGAAATAATTTAGGTTCCTGGAGTCCTAAGTCTAGTGTTTCTTTGTTATATCATTGACAACATATAAACAGGCATCTGTATGAAATGAGCACATTGTAACAAGATACATTTTCCTCTTAAATTAATAAAAAAGAACCAAAAAGACATTCCACATCTGTGTATCTGTATATTAGTTACTTGATTAGTAAAACAACATAGATCTGTGTTCTTAAATGAGAAACACAGGATATACAATACAATAGAACAAAGATCATTTAGCTAAATAAAGTCGTTGATTCTCCTATTCATGTTTTTATTTATTTATTTATTTATTTATTATTTTTTATTATTATTCCAAGGTATTGTGAGGGTACAAACATTCTAGTTACACTTCATGTCTTTGCCTTCCCCAAATGCAGGTTATTCATGTTTTTTTTTTAATCCATCTCTGTTCTTCCCTGCACAAGGGATAAACAATCCTACTAAAATGGTGCTAAAATAATACTTACAAGTAGAAAAAATATGAAAAATTATAATATTAGTTTACCTTTTTGTATATTGACACAGGAAAAAATTGTTCTGAGACAATTTAACTTTCCAGAACTGTCTCGAGAAATATTATTGAAAGTGAAATTTTTACTCCTTTCTTAGTGAGATGCAGCGAAAGCAGAAGGTTTATTTTTAACTAATATACTAGTAAATGGGACACAGAAGTCATAAGTGGAAATAATGTGTATGAATATAGATGGTTAAGGCACCATTTATATGGAATGACTCACCCTATCATCATAACAAGAGTAAGGATTTTACAGGATGGTAAAAGAAAATAGATAAATAATAATCAACATAGCCAAAAAAAGGAAGAACTGTTTGTGTTAGAGAAGTGTCAATTCACAGAATGTTGCAAATTATGTCAACTTACTGAAAGGAAAATCCATTTTATTAGAGGTTTGTTGACTGTATTCTGATGAGATTTCTCTTTTAATATTGAGGTTTTTCTCTGATGTTAGAATATATTTGGATAAATTATAATTTGTTATGATCATAGGGAAGCATGTACATGTGCATGCGTGTAATAGTGTGTGCATGCTTAAGAAAGAAAAAGACAGTAAAGGCAAGCTGCTATTCCACCATTAAAGCCTTTCAGTAGAAAACTACTACTGCATATCAACTGCCAGTCAAAGGTCTTGGCTCGTCATGGTTTGCAGGTACATAAATAATTTGTAATGGGCGCTTAACTTAGATTCTGTAGAATTAATCTATAGAACACTTGTGCAGGCCATAAATAGAGATGGGTGCCTGCTCTCTGCTTTTCCAGACAGCTAATTTTGTGTTATGAAAGCTTGCGTTGGTGAAAGAAGGTAAATTAGAAATAAAACAGAATAATGAGAACAAATAAAAAATGGACTTCCATTTATAGAGTTGTCTACTTGGAAACAACTCTAATTTTAAGAAGCTGTTAGAAACAGTACCAAGCACCACAGTAATAGAAGAGCACTATTCCTATTTAAATCTGTTTACAAAACAGAAATAACACCATTTTTAGACAGTCCTAAAGCACAGATACCTCTCTCTTAAATATCCTACTCTCGTGTCCATGGCAATTTAGAACTTCCTCACTGATGCCCTGATTTACAGACTGTGATTTTCAAACTTCTATGACATGGACATTTATTTTGTCATTATGAAAACATAAATCAGAGGTAGACATTGGATTCATATATGAAGCCCTCATACTAGAAATTTAAGCATGTTTCTAGATGTACAAAATATGTGACCTTTCAAGGTAGCAGATAAGTTTGAAACTCAGGGGATGAAATCCTTTCATGTTCTCAAAAATTTCCCTAAGTGGGCACAAATTATTGTATAGAGCTTTGAAGGCAGAGAAAATTAGTTGTAAATTCTGATTTGTGATAAATTTCTGATTGAGAGAAAGACAGAATAGAATAAAGAGATAAGTTCCCTCCTAAGTAAGAAATGTTTTGGCTGGTTCTTGGATATGTTTTTTTTTCAGTGTTCACTACAAATCATAACACACAAAAATTCCCCTACATTTTCCAAAGTAACTATGTTTGACAGAGGCCCACTTACTCTTCTTTAATCCTTGATGATTTAAATAACATTTTGGTTTCAAATTTTAATCTTATACATGGCAATTGTTGGCACCTTTCACCTATCATTAAAATGGCTATGCACTCTCGATGATAAAGTGACATTATAAAATTAAAATAACATTGCAAAAATTATATTATGGTGACCTTTGTGGAAAACTGCTAAAACTCAATGATTTAAAAACAAATAATTTTGTGTTTTATCTAAATATATTTTTCCTCACATAGATTTATCTTAGTATAATTTCACAATGACTTAATTCCCTTGAAGGCATTTTTTGGCACAAAATGATTGCTTGCCTGATATCCTTAAGATTAAGTTATTAAACTGATTACTCTAGGTGAGAGAGAGAGGAGAGAGAAGAGCACTTTCAGATATATCAGGCGATATGAATATACAGATTTCAGGTATCTTTATGTTGGTGCTCTTCGTTCAAAAGATTTATACGTATATGTACAGTTACATATAAATTTTGTCAACATATAAACTAACATAAAAACTATTGTCATTTTATTAACAATAATAAAATGTTGTCTTATTCATATTATCCCTTATATTATGAAGACTGAACTTTCTTGTGATTCACCTGCATTTACCTTATGGCAATTGCTAATAATGTTCAAGAATGCTTCGGTTATGAATTTGAGATTTTTTAAAATACATTTTTATACTGTGTCTTGGAGAAAGCTCAGTTTTATTGCAAACATACAAATAAAGGTCTATACACAATGTGTGTGTGTGTGTGTATGTGTGTGGTTTATGTGCACCATAAACTGCAAGTACTGTAGTCATTTGAGTTACTTTATATGTTTTGCAAAAGTATCGTAAATTAAGATGCAAAATTGAACTAATTAAGCTTACTGTGTTAGATACTTCCCTTTGAGAGCTTGTGTAATATTTATAAATATAGCTATGGAAGTATAGAAAATGATTTTTAATACTAAACAAGTGTTTAACGCTATTTGATTGTCACATGATACTTCAGGGAATCATACATTTAAAAGATTAGATACTGTAAACTTTCCCTCTAGGCAGAGCTGCCCAGAGTTCCATCTGTTGGACTTCAGAATTGTTTTATTTTTACAATATAAACAAGTTTGTCTCTCAGTTTCTCTCATCTGCATACTATTTAGATTATGCCATATTTCTTGGAAAGGGTGATCATGTTGTATTGAGGGAAAGGATGAAAATAAAAGTAAATAATCTCTTGGAAATCCCAGATTGGACCTGAAGAAAAAAGTGAATATTGGATCAATTATTTTTTGTTTTGATTTCTTCTGTCCAGAATCTCTAACCCTGTTTTCTCATGTAAATATTGAATCTATGCACATAATGGCTGTCTAGGTAATTTGCTTCTTTTTTCATTTCTCTAGTTTGTAATTCAATATATCTATTCTGGGATCCATTCTCCCTAAGGTACAGAGAGAGCAGTTTGATTTTCTACCTTTATAGTTACAGGGCTTAAGGAAACACTCCGCACTCTTATCCTTTATTATACACATTTAGCTTATTGAGGGTATTTTTAAATACGTAATAAAAGGTATACATGCAGAAATCCTCCCGATACAGCTCCTCTTGTCTTAAACCCCTGTTTCCGAGGCAGCCTTCCCTCTCTGTCTATCCCTATTCCATTCCTCCTTCATCTTTCCTGCCTCCCTCCTTCTTTTCTCCCTCCCTTCACTTTGCTTTTTTCCTTCCCTCTCTTCTTCCTCCACCCAACACCCTTTTTGTCTAATTCTTCGTGACTAGCTAGTCATTTCTTGTATATTACTTATATCTCTTTTTGGTACCTACCTATTCATCCATTTATGTTTCTTTAGAAATGATTCCCCTCTCTCATACATTCTAACTTGACCCTTGGCAGTTGTAGTTCCCTTTGTGCTCATGTTTCTGCTGTTTATACAAGAGTGTCCATTCGATTTTCTTCACTGTCTGCGAACTGCTGCTGTCAAAATTACAGTCTAATCACAAGGTGAACTGCTTTTAATGTATCATAATCAATACTCAAAATTTGCTCCCCAGGATGTGACATAAAAGAGTCAAGTAAAATGCCGCAGATTTTGAGCAGTGAAGTGCAAACAATCATTTTATGTTGGTGGTTTCAGATTCAAGGTCGATTTACACTTTCATACATCTGCATTATTCTGTCTCTTTCTCGCTCTCAGATTCATATTGAATTCATTCAATGTTGGCTATCCAAATAGCTTAAATGGAAGGCCAGTCAATATCAGAATATAAACTATGTTGGCATATTTCAAAGAGAGTGCATGAGTTGTAAATGAATCTTTTAAAAAATCATAGCTCTAAAAGATGCAAGAGTGTTACCAAGTATGATAGATTGTAAAGTTTTCTACTTTTTGAAAGATAAAACTTGTTGAATGAAATGATGCTATGTTTTCTGACGCTCACTGACAGGTATGGATAGAGATAACATTTATAGTTCTCATTTAGAGTAGGTAAAGAAAACAAACACCTGACAATGAACTTTTCTGACATCCTTTTGTTTTTTTGATCTTGGCTCTAATTTATACATAAATAAAGACTTCCTAGAAGATGCCACATGCCTAGCTTCTGCTGCTGGTGTTTGTGCCAACTTTTCAATTTGTAGATAGTGTTTGAGTCTGTGGGTGCATAGTTCAGTTTGAGACTACTTTTCAGTAGTCTTTCCCGCATTACACAATAAACTTAACAATGACTATTTAATTCACTTATAAGAAAATATTTCTTTAAAAATATGGCAAAATTAAAATAGAAGCAAGATACCTAAATATTTTTTTAACTTTGCACCAACTTGAATGATACATACTATGAAACCACAATATTTTTGTTCCATCAAGACACCACTTTAATTCCTTCTTAAAAAAATTTTAGTTCCATAGGAAATTATTTTATCCTAAAAACTTTTAAGATAAAACACATTGTGGGGTTTTTAATAAAGAATTATTTACATATTTTAAATATAAATTCAGTTTTATATATGACTTTGTAAAGTACCTATACAAATTTATCAATGCTATTAAATTTGCTGCTTTTTATTTTGAATATTTTTTGTGTGGACTTCTTTTCCTTGCACAGGACACTAGAAATAGGGATAATCTAGCATCAATTAAAAGATAATCCCTAGGGCTCCTAAATGTGTAGGGAATTCTATTCCCATCACATAGAGGTAAAATGTAAATATCCTCTCCTGAAAGTAAAAGTTCCTAATTTACGAAGGATCATTAAGCATAAGGGGAACAACCACTTGTAGAGGAGATGAACAACTCAAAAGATGCAATTCAAAGTTATGGTTTAAAATATTGGGGTCAATGGAATTATGCAGCTATTATCATAATGAAGGAATTTTCTTTCATATTTGCATGTTCATGTTGAAATAGGGATCATTAAAGAATGCTTTACTTAGATTCTCTATATATCTATTGGCAAAGGAGAAAAGTATAATTTCTCACAGAAAGAATTATTATTTAAAATAGGAAATCACGATTTGTCATTCATCCTGAACTGTATCTATTGAGTAAATCCATTTTCACATACTTACACCAAAAACAAAAAAGCTGAAATGAAGAAAACTGATTACATGATCCATACTAATAAAATAGGAATACGCACTTTTGACAACCTTATTCATAATACATTCTGATAGAAAATTCTATTTGCCACTCTCGGTAGGAAAAGTAAGCTTTTAAAGGAAACCTTTTATTTCATGACTGTCACCACCATAACAATTACAAGCAAAATAAGGATAAGACATTTTTTTAAAAAGCAGCTTAGAACTTATTATGGAAGTTTGCGATCCAGTTTTTGTCCTGTTATTTGACTTGAAAAATTAGTTCCAATAATCTTTTTTGAAGTTCACTGTCTCCAGGATGGGATATAGAACAAAGACTAACTGATATCCCCAGGAGTTTAGTTTGCAGTGATGCTCTAGTCTACTGAGAATGATTCTCCAATGGCCATGTCTTACTTCTTCCCAGGCTATGGGAATTCGTTAATATCTAGAGAATAGACTTAAATTAGACCATTGTCTCAACCAACAGGTTTATGCAACCATTCTGAAATGTTTTAATTATTGTTTTCTTTTCCTTTTTAATTAAGAGACCAGAGGTCAAGCAAGCCCACTGAGAGCTGATCATAGCCTCTGTAGAAATTTAAAGGAAACCCTAACGATTGGATTTGCTGTTTTCTCTTTTGTTTTGCAGAACCGGAAGAGTGTGTTAATTGCACAGATGAATGCCGAGTGCTTGGTCATTCTGACAGGTGTTGGATGCCACAGTTCCCTGCAGCCAATCAGGCTGAAAACGCAGATTACCGCACAAATCTCTTTGTACCCACAGTTGAAGCTAATGTTGAGACTGAGACTTACGAAACTGTGAATCCCACTGGGAAAAAGACTTTTTGTACATTTGGAAAAGACAAGCGAGAGCACACTATTCTCATTGCCAATGTTAAACCTTATTTAAAAGCCAAACGTGCCCTGAGCCCTCTCCTCCAAGAGGTCCCCTCAGCATCAAGCAGCCCAACCAAGGCATGCGTGGAGCCTTGCACCTCAACAAAAGGTTCCCTGGATGGTTGTGAAGCAAAACCAGGAGCCGTGGCTGAAGCAAGCAATCAGTACTTGCCCACTGACAGTCAGTATCTGTCGCCCAGTAAGCAACCAAGAGACCCTCCCTTCATGGCGTCCGATCAGATGGCAAGGGTCTTCGCGGATGTGCATTCCAGAGGCAGCCGGGATTCCAGTGAGATGGGAGCTGTTCTGGAGCAGCTTGACCACCCCAACAGGGATCTGGGCCGAGAGTCCGTGGATGCAGAGGAAGTTGTGAGAGAAATTGATAAGCTTTTGCAGGACTGCAGGGGAAATGACCCTGTGGCTGTGAGAAAGTGAAAAAAAAAAAAAAAAGGCATTGGCATTTTCTTGTCTCTTCTGTTGATTTAAAAATGATCCCTCCTGGTGACAACCCATTTTACAGGGATGAAGAAAGACCAATGCTGCTTTAAGGCTTTTAGTGAACATCTGAAGTGCCCACAAGTATGTTTTTTTCACTGCTGTTTCTTTTTCAGAGATAACAATGGTTTTGTTTTGAACAAACTTACATTAGGACAGAATTATCGATGCTTAAAGAGAAAAGAAAAAAAGGGAGAAGAAAAAGGAGAGAAGAAAAAGGAAAATGAGGAGGCGAGTTACCTTTTGACAATCTGTTAGGAAGGTATGCAGTGCGAGAATTCAAGTATTTCTGATCACTCTGAGACTGTCCTCCGTGATTTATGCTGACTTAACTGTTTACCTATAAACATACCAAGCAGGGTCCTAATTTGTGATCTGTGGTGGATTTCTAGCAGTCATCACAGG
Organism: Avahi laniger; assembly: GCA_963575035.1. Lineage (NCBI taxonomy): Eukaryota > Metazoa > Chordata > Mammalia > Primates > Indriidae > Avahi > Avahi laniger. The sequence goes on from CAUYSK010119957.1 coordinate 65,999, forward strand.
CTTCTACTGAAAGTCCCGAAAAGACCTTGCAGTAGTCCAAGCTACACCAAACATTAACACATATTTGTGGTAAACATTTCTGTATAAAGTTACCTGACACACATATAAACACAAAGAACATTCCATATCATTAGTCAAAAACAAAAACGAAAAAAATGAACGAAAAAAAAAAAACCTTGGTCATTTGTAAGACACCTCATGTCGTATAAAAGTTAAATGTAAAAAGGTATAGTCCATTTTGTCCAGCACACACGTAGACTAATTCACTTCATTAAGGGAGAAGAAAATTTAAAGATTTAAAATTGCCTACTTAGCATTTTAGTGTCCAAAAAGATATAAATAATGATGAGTATGTTTTAAATTTGACATAGAAAAGTTTTGAAAAATAGTTACCATTGAGTTGTAATATTCAAAGAAAATTAACAAGATTAATATGTTTTATTCATCTGTGGACACTAAAATAGCTCAGGAAAGTGAAAATGTCTTAGACATATACAAATCACATGACCATTTAAATGTGCAAATGTAAGAAGATTCAATGTGTTTACATCAAATGACATATTTTTATTGATTTATTGCAGATTCAGTGCATATGAGCCAAATTGTTGAGTGTATAAGAGCTATATTGTGTATTTTATTAAATTAATATATAGTTGTGTTGCAAAAATATTTGGGCTTATATTGTAAATGGCAAGTGTTGCCTCAGTAGCTGTCGAACTCTATGAGTTTTGTTTTTTCCTGCTTCCTTTTCCCCATGGAATGTGGGAAGCAGTGCCTCAGAGCAAAGTCTCTTGTTTAATGTATAGTCTACCAAGTACTGCAGTACATAATCTGTTCAAAATGTGTTTGAGTGAGCTGATGGAGCTAACTGAAAGGTCAAAAAAGAAAAAAAAAATACATCCGTCACTCATGGTTATGTGCAAGTCCTTGTAGAAGCTTTTATTAAAGTCATGCTAAATCACAAGAGTTGCATTTGTACCAATACCTGAAACTTCTTCATGATTTTTTCAATAACATACAGCTTCTGCCTATGTAGATATCATACCATTGGTTGGTTCTCAAAAGTATTTTAAGTGGTCTAGATGTGTGTTCTCATTATATTTCAAATACATGAAAATGCTTTAATGCATGTATGGTTCCAGCACTGGTTACTTGCATTGTGTAGTGTTTTTCAAGAGGTCTGAGTCTTAACAAAATGTTTTTCCTTTATCTCAGTGCTCCTCTGCCTCTTTTTATTGGCGTCCTTTGAAAACAACACACCTTCTATTCCTTCGTTTGCCTACACCTTTTCTTGTGACATTTAGCGAGTTTCAAATTTACTTCCTTATGAGGCTAAGAAACCTCAAATTTCAGGAATTGGGAAAAATAAAATTAGCACTTGCAGAAGTAGCAGCAGATGGGAAAATGCCTTGATTGACATTTTCCTTCAGCATTTAAAATTTTTTGGCATTTTACAGCTTCATGACAAACAATTTTGTGCCCATACCTTAGAAAATGTGGTGCTGAGTTAAATAAAGGCTGTTTGTGCACTGGAGCAGAAAAATGCATTATTTGCAAACTGGTGGAGAATTCTGTGCCTTCTTTTCTGGCCACCAAGCCAGTGTAGAAACAGCATAAATGTCATAAAATCCTTATATTAAAAATAAAAACAAAAGCAAAAACAAACATTAAATAAAATTAAGTTTTGTAATTTTAAATCTCAAAAAATTCTACTCAAAATATTTCCATCAAATGCTGTAAAGATTTTAGACTGTACCTCATTTGCAAAACTGCTTTGAAAGGGAAGAGTGGACAACTCCCATCAGCCTTATTCTCTTGAGAACTATATTTTGGTTCCTAGTAACAGCCTTTCCAAAGCTCTACTCTTGGTTTTTATTATTTGTAAATGTTTAAATTAGAAAAGAAGGGATCTTGTACATGTGAAACCTAATATTTTGGACAATTTATGTATCTGAAATGTGTTGTCTCTGTTACATGATGTTATTTTCGCCAGGAGACTACAGGTTGATTTAGCTTGATAGCTGAAATTTGATAAAAAACTGATTTTCATTTAGTCTTACCAAAAGTCGCCTCTCTCTTACTAGACAGATAACCACTTAGTAAAATCTAAAGCAGTATGTAAATGAAATCAACAAAGAGAGTAAGGTTTATTTTTAAAACATTATTAACGTTAAGTAACCAGTTGTTCAATTTATTATATGTGTCTGAAGACTTTAAAACACCATAAGATTTTAAGAATTGGTTGTGCCAACGTGTGAGGGGTTTACCTTTAGGCTCTCTGTCACCAGTGATTTACTAGTGTTAGCTGTTTAACACATTATCTGTATTTAGTAGTGATTATTTATTTACAAGTTGGTGGTAATTCAGCAATCAGGACTCTAAGCTTTTATAGTTGAATTGAGGGAATCTCACTATTATTCATTTGGCTGGCAACTGCCTTTATCACAGACCTCTGGTGCTTGGCTTCCAAGGAAGCCTATGAGATGCCAAAATTGCACCTTTAGGGAGCAACTTGCTCTAATGGGTGATGTATGATCCAACAGTGAGATTTGAAGGGGTTTCAGCATAATTTAGAATGTGAAAAAAATGTCTTAATTCACATCTTTCCAATACTAACCCCTAGAAAAAATCCCACACATTCAAAATAAATAATGTGATACCACATTATCTTTTAGGTCCTTAAGTAACTGAATCAAGCACAGGAAAAAAGAAAAATCAGTTCATGGAAATTTAAGTAAGAAATCCGAAGTTGTAAAATTTGCTTACTGATGAACTAAAAATTAAAAATCAGTAACAAAATAATCTTTTCATCAGATGTTAATGGTGAAAAATCTTTTCATCAAAGTTAAAAGTAGTGAGAATCAGTGTTAATTATACGTATACCAAAGTAAACATTAAAGAGACATACCATGCAATTTCAAAGAATGCTTTCATGTCATTTCTTAATCTGACATTCTTATTGCAGCAAATGTACAAAGATTGGCTCACTACTCCGTAAATTAATTGAATTTCTGCTTGGGAAATTAACTTGTTTTATTTTCCAAAATTAGCTGAGATCTTCTAAAACATGACTTCCCTTTAAAGGATCTAGACACTGCTCAATTTAAAATATGACACCATTAAAAAAAAAAAAGTCATGTAGTAATAGAGCAGTATGCTTTTTTAAAACCAAGTTAAAAGCTGTTTGTTGTCTAATGGAGTAGAAGTTACTAAGGTCAACAAATAGACAAGTCTGGCATAATATATGCCAACTCATTACTATCTAATTATATTCTTTTGACAACAGACGGCATTTATCAGAGTATTAATTCAAATAAGAGTTTTGGCTATCAAGAAGTGTTGATTTGAAACGTAATTGAATGAGACCTGATTAAAGTCTGACTTTCCTGGCCCCAGTGTTTGCAGGTTGGCTATTCCCATTTATCAGCCCCATCACTTCATAAGGTTCTTAGCTGCACCAAAAGATTGGTGAACAAGGACAACAGCAACAAAAACAGAATACATTGTATGGATTTATCTCAACGCTATTGTTTAATGGCTGTGTTTAATGTGACCTATATGGAAAATGAGGACTCCAAATAAAAGCTATTACTAATAGTGGTGTTGCCTTCCCTTGAATTCATTAACACAGAAGGGATGAGTTACACACTGCATACCACAGGGACCCTGATCATAATTATTTTGGAAAAGCAACTGTGGCATCACAACTCATTTTGCTAGTTATCTATTTGCCAGTAAAATAAGATGTTAAAACAGTTTTACTTAACAATAATGTCACTAGTTTCTCAATAAGAGTGTATTAACAATCTTTCAGATAGCTGAAAAAATGGCTAATCAAATAATTATCAGCGGGTGACACCCTAATGATACTTGTGGCTTCTAATTTTTACAGTGGTGTAAAAGCAATTTGGTACAAGATCTCAAAGGATTTCAGAAAAGTCAGTTTATAAGCCCTCTCAGAATCTTACATGATGGATGAAAGCACAAGCAGTAGTCCCTCCTTACCCTTGAGGGATGTGTTCCAAGACCGTTAGTGGATACCCAAAGCCTCAGAAAGTACTGAACCCTATATACAATATTTATAAATGGTATTTTAAAGTAAACACATATTTATCATGACATTTTAAAATAATAAGCTTCCCTTTCTACTCATTCAACAAGCACCTATGGAATGCCTATTGTGCATTTTTGCTTTGGAGTATTACGCCCCAGGAGTAAACACTACACAAAGAATGCTGCCTGGGTTACAATCTGGTAGGAGAAACAATTATATAATTCTAGTACACATTATTCCTTATAAATTGGGCTTGGTTGCTTGCGTTTTTCCTCAGTTAATGAACATATCTCATATTTCTGCCATCTCAGTAACAGTGGGTGACATCTTCTAAGTTCCAAACCAGCATAATATTCTGCCTGTTTAATTTTTTAAAATTTTATTTTCCTTCTGAAAGCATAGCAGTATCAAGAAGAGTTCATTGCTTTACCATATTTAAGGAGATCTTTATAGATTAGACTTATTGGATAGACTAAATAACTTATATATTTATTCTTTTCTTCATTTATTTTCTGGCTTTTTTATTTAACACCGCTTAGGTTCCAAGTGCTTTATAAGTATCTTAGGGTATAAAGAGAAGGGCTAAGCCAATTACATTTTCCCCTAAGACTATTGATAGTTTTTGCCTTGATATCTACTAACATAGGACTTGACCTCATCCTACACTATTATCTTTCCATAATGAAAATAATTTCACTTATAAGAATGGCAAAAAACATATTCCTACCATGCCATTCACTTCTTTCAAGTGTGAGACTGGACCAAACTTTTAACTGAATTGCCTGAACCAACGTTGAGGGAGCACTGAATCATTCAAATGAAGAGCCTTATCTGGCTATACTGCAACCAGCAGGAATTCATGAATGGAACATACCTTAATTACAGACTAACTCCATGTCAATGAAATGTTAAAGTCCCTCACGTAATGTTTTCTTAACTAGGTATGCCCACAATATACAGTTTTTGGACAATATTATAATTCTTTGTAGACTACAAAGAGAATTAATTATTAAAGGTCACTATGGCATCAATATGGCATGTAGAAATAGATTGATCGGTTAATGGACCATTTTCAAACTCCTCATTACTTGCTTTTTTTTTTTTTTTTTTTGAGACAGAGTCTCACTTTGTTGCACTGGCTACAGTGAGTGCCGTGGCATCAGCCTAGCTCACAGCAACCTCAGACTCCTGGGCTGAAGCAATCCTACTGCGTCAGCCTTCCAAGTAGCTGGGACTACAGGCATGTGTCACCATGCCCAGCTAATTTTTTCTATATATTTTTAACTGTCCAATTAATTTCTTTCTATTTTTGGTAGAGACGGAGTCTCGTTCTTGCTCAGGCTGGTCTCGAACTCCTGAGCTCAAACAATCCGCCCGCCTCAGCCTCCCAGAGTGCTAGGATTATAGGCGTGAGAGACCATGCCGGGCCCATTACTTGCTTTTGAAGATGGTTGCAATGGTTCACTAAGGAAATATTTTATTTTCTATTCACTTTAGAAATACTGGACAATCTCTTCTACATTAGGCATTAAATACTCAGTATTCTTAAAGGAGGGTGCAGCTTATTTTAATCTTCCTCCTTTTAAGTATTTAAGAGAGTATCAAAAAGTAACTTAGTTTTGTGAAACTATTTTAAGTAGCAATTAAGTACTTTACATGCAAGAATTAAATAAGGGAGGGAAGATATCAGTGAGCTTTTACAAATTGTCTGTCACACAGGTTGACTTCTGGCCCATTAGCTCAAAATAGATACTTTATTTTTCCTCTCACAAATGAAACATTTACTTTGAGAGAAATAATTTGTTATTTGCTCCACTCTTCTTTCTTATACACCCAAAAATTATTTATAACATTCTAATAAACTAAATTTTGATTATGACATATTTAAAACTCTAGCTTGCTGAAGTTACATAACTTGATCAAATTATTTCATAATATCATTCAAAGTTTATGAAAAAAAGAACCAAGTTTTGAATGCTTTTTTATTTACCTTGTATAGATTATTATTGTATTTTGTTTAAAAAATTGACACCCAGGGCTGCTTATATGAAACTTGCGTTTACTTACTTAAGAGTTTACAGTGTCATTTTGGCCAACTAACAGAATAATTTCACAACCTAAATTAATACTAATAGTTTCTACTTTTAGAGAACTTTCCAATTCATGGAGAACTCTCACAAATTTACAACACATTACAGAATTAAGGACACTGAAGTTCAAAGAAGTAAGTGGACTTATTCAAGAACAACTAGTTAGGAAGCCTTATACCCAGACTTGAACCAAAAATTCAATTCCTCTGATTGTTTTAGATTTTGTGAATTCTACAATTGTGCCGTAGTTATTATCTTACCTCTCTAGTATTTTAAATTTATCATCTAAAAACAATTTTTAAATTATGCCACTAGTATGATTCCTCTTTTAAATTGACAGTCACCTAATATACATTAGAGATCATCTCTATGTTAATTTTTCATAATTTAGCATTTAAGAATTTGAGAACCAGAGAAGAGGGCTTGCACCCCTCCCCCCAGATAATGAAAAGACATTATAAAATTGTGTCTCTCTTAAGATTGCCCTCAGTTTTTCATCGCCAGCTATGAAAATGTTTCACAACATTGTTGATATGTTCTCTAAAAAATATTAGGGAACATTAGAGTTTATCAGTGAGCTTGATATATTTTCACCTGAAAACAATCATGTAGACTGTATTGAATTCTTTTATATAATGAAGTTTTGCATATGCTAAACTATTAACAATAGGATTAATAATTGGCTTCTTGGAAATGATTACATAAATTGTAGTAATATTAAAAAAGATATTTAAATACTACATCTATACATGTGGATTAATATATACATATAAAGGCATGAATGTCTAATGATTTCAAAAGCCAGTATCACAAAATAAGGAGGAGGAGGAATTTAAGCAACAGTAATATGGCTAAGGTATAAATAATGCATTTTAAATTTCTGACTTACCTCATTCATATTGAATAAATATTATATTATTGGCTTCTTCAATGATCAGATGAAAAGGAGAGATTGTAATTGCTAGCAAACTCATTTTCAAGGTGGTTAATCAAAAGTGAAGTTGATCTGACTATGCCTGAATTTAACTTACCAAAAAATTGTTCAATATTTCTCCCTATAGTGCACAGAATTCTACCTCACTCTCAAGAGGTCCAGTAATAAATTTCAATGTCCCTTTAACACTAATTAATTCTTTTGTATTTTGGAAATCTAAATTAAAATAGATGGGCTATGATATTCATTCATTCATTTTCATTGATCTGCTAAATATCTGAGTATTACCTCTTTAATAATATTAAATCATGTTTTGATATTATTCTCCCTCACCACTGCAGTTTAAAGACTATGTCTTAAATCTAAAATCTTCTTTGAGATAAAACTTTTTAACTTTTATCCTTTCTCTTTGAAAATCAAATTTCCGTCTATAGCTCTTTGTTCGCAGTATTAATTAAATACCCTATAATGTTTATCTATTATCCCCCATGTGATTATTCTCTAGTTTTCATTTTCATTTCATAACTTTCTCTCAATAATAACTAAATATTATGTTGTCTTTCTCATCTATTTATTTCTCCATTAAAATAACCCTCATGTGTCTACATGTTATAAATCAATTATGGAGGTAGCTATGGTTTACATCATAATTACATTAGATGGAAAATGTTCAAATTACTTTTGTAAACCTATAAGAAAACTAACAACAGTTTTTAAATATAAACTCTATGGAGTGCTAAAATTGATCAAATGTATTATGAATTTTATCAAGAGGCACACAAAGTGAAAAATAGTTTAGGATGAGGGAGCTTAGATAAAATCTTTATGCAAGAGTGCTTAGCTATTTCAGTGAAAGGTTGATAAAGTGATAGAAAATAACTCATCTTACTGTATTATTATCACCAATTTCTACATATTAAAAAATCCTGATCTTAAGATTTCATCATGTGAAATGTTTGCCTTTGATTGAAGATAAGAGAAGATAACCTCTGAGATTATGTGCTTATGATTTCTTAGCCTGTATTTCTTTCTAAAACCTCTCTAAAATTCAAATATGGTATGTACTTCATCATTTCTTTCATTTTGCACAGCTAAAAAATTTACTCTCTGTTCCTAACCTAGAGAAGGAAAGGAAATTGGACAAATGTGGCTTCTTTGGTGCCTTTCCCTCCTGAGACTGTGGCATCCCAACCCAATTCAGCACTAAGTGAGGAGCATGCATTATATATTTTGACACCATGGCACATATAGATATTAACTAAATATAGTCTCTATAGAATTTTGCAATATACTGGGGAAGTAAAATATTTACAAAATACACATTGTGGTTGGTTCTACAAGAGAAGTGCAAGTTGCAGTGGGCAAAAAGAAAAAAAAAGAAAGAGCAGGTACTTTCAGCAGAGGAAATGAGAGGTGGGGAAGGGAATTAGTAACAGCTTCTCTGAGATAACACCATTTGAATTGAGCATTTAAGGTAGGACAGGATTTTGGCAGCAGAGATGTACAGGAAATGCATTCTGGAAGAAAAGAGAAGAGACACAGCCTGTATAAAGACATTTAAATAAAGTCAGGATATTCTCTGACTGAGAAGTTACACGGGGCTGGAAAGGTGAGTTAGAACAGGTTGGGGATTGTTCCAAATGTGTGGTTTAGGAGATGCTGCATCAATGTCTATCCTAAGGAAGCAGAGACTTGAGGACACCTGAATTGGGCTCACTAGCTTGGAGAGCTCTGCAGACGGCTTGCCAAGCTGAATGTGAATTCAGGAAAATAACACTAGGACAGCTTGCTGCTGCCTGGTGATCCATTCTTTGTAAGATGCTGCCTAATAGCACCTTGTTCTTGGGTCGGGTCCAACTATCTAGAAGCAATGCCAACTTTGCTGAATCTTGCAATTCTCAGCTTCAAGCCATCAGCAGAGTATTTATGTGTATGTTTCCAACTTCCCAGAAATAATTCTTCCTTTGAAACCGAAATCATGTTTGAAGATTTGGGAGGCAAAGAGAAGAGAAAGGTGAAGATCAAGGGCAGAAATGATTTTCATCCCTGGAAAAGTGACTTTTTAATATTCCCAGATTCTCCAAGCATCTTCTAAATTCTACTATGTAAATTCTGTTTGGCAGAATAATTTTAGTCTTAAAAATTGTTTGTCTGTGATCACTGCCCCAAAAGCCCCCAGGCTGACAGAGGTGTCCTATCTTAATATTCTATACATACAGGGGTTTATAATTCTTGATTATTTAGACACTAAAATATAGAATAATGACCTTAGGTTAGTAATTCCCAAGTGGGGGTAATTTTTCTTTCCAGGGATATCTGGCAATGTCCAGAGCTGTGGCCCCCAACCCCCAGGCTGTGGACCGACACCCATCCATGGCCTTGGCCTGTTAGGAACCGGCCACACGTCAGGAAGTGAGCTAGCAGAAGCTTTATCTGTATTTACAGCTGCTCCCCATCACTGGCATCACTGCATAAGCTCCACCTCCTGTCAGATCAGCAACAGCATTAGATTCTCACTGGAGTTCCCACCCTACTGTAAACTGCGCATGCGAGGGATCTAGGTTGCCCACATCTGAAGAGAATCTAATGCCTGAGGTGCAGCTGAGGCTGTGAGGCTAGCACTGGGGAACTGCAAATACAGATTATCATTAGCTGAGCGGTTTGCATGATAAATGTCATGCGTTTGGATCATCCTGAAACCATCCTTCCCCCTACCCTGGTTTGTGGAAAAATTATCTTCCATGAAGCTGGTCCCTGGTGCCAAAAAGTATGAGGAGTGTTGATCTAGAGACAAGTTTGGTTGTTAAGACGTTGGGGTAGAGAAGCTGTTGCTACTGGCATCTAGTGGGCAGAGGCAAAGGGTGCTACTAACGCACAAGACAGCAGCCACAACAAAGATTTATCCTGTCAAAATGCCAAATAATGTCCAGCTCGATAACCCCTGCTGTACAGAGAAAAGATATAGGCAAGAAAACAGGAGTGAACAACACTGGGTTTTGGTTATTGGATATTGAATATTAAATGGATTGACATGTTTTCTTCCAGAGCTTAGAGAGAAGTCCTAGAAATTCGTCTAAATTCCTTGGGAATAAGTACCTCTCTCCACCTTTTGTGGATATGTTCTTCTCTGGAGATTGGCAGGAGTAGTGTCTTCCTGCAGCTGAGGACATTATCTCAGGCTCTATTCAGTACCAATAGCACACATATTGGAAGAATCTCCATGGAGTGAAAGGGAAGGGTATTTCTTGGGATGAATTTTCTCTACTGAAGAAATCTAATGCTGATGCCCTACGGAAGGCAAATAAAACAGAATTCCCTGGCTGTAAAGGAAAAGAATATAATCTGCCTCTGGGACTGTCTGAATGATCTAGGCTTCTCTTGCCTTATAGGCCAATGGGTATGACCAACTTATCCCCCAGGCTGAAGTCACCTGTCCTTAGTGTGTATGTGAAATCTACCATGACACTGGCAGTCTGTGGAGGCCAAATACTAGGAAGGTGACGATGGTAAGGAGGTAGCAGATGAAGAAATGACAACGTTGAAGCAGAAGCTAGGAAACCATACATATACCGGGATGCTGTGTAATGAATAGAGATCTCTGTTGGTCTCTTAGGGATCTTCCAAGCATAAACACTGATTTTAATTCTTTCAAAGTAATACATGGAATGCCAAAAAATGTCTGATTGACTTTCTAAAAGAGGTGAGGGGAAGGTGAGTGCAAACGGTTTCTTAAAAGTTTTATTTCTCTTGACACATATTCTGTTTTACCCATCTGTAAGGCAGAGTAGGCGGTTCCAGTGCACATTTTATGAATTTGAACTTGAAATGACTCTAGTTTTAAAAATAATAATGGTAATGTGCTAAAAGGGTGACAAGAACTCCAGTGGCAAAGTTGAAAGTCTGCACACTGACAGGCCAATTAATATAAATAGTAATTACCATAGCCAATATCCACATTAGAGACTGGATTTGATTTGGCTAAGTATGCATTAAGTGTGTTAAAAATAAAGTTATTATACACTGTAGTGAATACTTGTATTACCAACAGACCAGGAACACTTTGTAAAGCAGAGGTGTTCACAAGAGAAAGGAAGAAGAGAAAACCATAGCCTCAGCTTTGGAGGAGTCCTTCCAGTGGAGACTCAGTAACCTCCCTAACACCCACACAAACTTGGTGTATCTTTTAATATTAAAAAAAGTTATAATTGTGATATACCACTACTGTTCAAGCTAATTTACTTCCTAATGGTTTATTTGCATAATAGAATTGGCATTTTGTTTTACAGCAAATGTAGGATTCCACCGGCCCTGTTTTAGATAGAACATCAAAACCAAGAGAGAAAAGAGAAACCACTGAAGACTAGAAGAAATATTAGAAATATCTCATCCACTAGTCCTCACTTGGCAACACTGAATTTGGCACCCAGAATAGGGGTGTCAAACCCTGATGCCTACCCTCACATATGAATGTACCAGCTTTCTGTTTCCATCTACTCTCTCTCTCTGCCTTTACTGTTGTAGTTCAATAAAGGTAATTTCCACAGGTGATGTGAAGCCATACTAAGTTCACTGCGAGGGTGTATTCATTTTGAGAAATATTAAAGACAAGTGAGAAGTTACATGCAGACATAGAATGACTTACCAATCTTTAACATCACTCCTGCCTACCTGATTTTTATTGGCCTCAGAAAAACAGGAGTCCGAACTGTAGTTCACAGCCTAATATAACAAAGCATTCTTTTCTTATCTTCTTCTGTTATCAAGAGTGTGGAATTTGGGGATACATGTTCCCTTTTTGTTAAAGCATATGCATCATTTTAAATAAATATATATATATATATATTTGTGCCTCTTTAAGGTTCAAATTCTAGGGTTACACAGCTGCCATTTTAAAGGTGACTCATTATGGTCATTTAGAGAGTCCACTAACAGATGGATGGGACTTTCTTTCCCAGGGAACATGACAGGTTACAATTTTCAACAGCTTTTAATCATTCCAAAAACTTATACACATCTGTCAAATACCCTATTTGAGAAAGTTAATAATACAGCAATCTGAAAGTGACAAAGTGCTGGACTTTTAAAAAAATATTATTTCATAAAAATTTTGCATAAAGAAAAGAAATGTAGGTGAAAACATATTTCAAGTTTACTTTTTAATTCTTAATTAAAAACTCCTTGAATTTTCAATAATAAATTTTATATTTATTATTGAATATAACTCTTAGATGCTTCATAAATAAAAACATTAGGGACAAAACTACAAAAATATTAAGAATTAAACCAAAAAATCTTAAAGCATATATTTAAGCAAAGCATATTTTTCTCTTTGAAAACTTATCATTGCACAATTAAAGATTTCCAAATGAATGAAATTGCAAGTATTTCCAGTTACAAAGTTGCAGAGAGGAAGTAGAGGATGGTAGTAAAAGTTTCAGGCTCTGTAGCTTAACTGCTTCAATTAGAATCATAACTCTTATCTACCACTCTCTGGCTATGTGATCTTGTATCAAGAGTGAGTGAAATACAGCTTTTGGGCCAAATCCAGACCCTAACTTATTTTTGTAAATAAAGATTTATTGGAAGCCAGCCATGCTCATTTATTTATGTATTGTCTTTGGCCATTTTCCAGCTAAAGAGTTGGGTTGCTAGGACACAACTATATGTCCCACAATGCCATACATACTATCTGGCCCCTTACAGAGAAAATTTGCTAGTCTCTGCAATTGTAACTAATATGTACCCTAGTTTCTTCATCTATAAAATGTGTATGATAACTAACTTCTGAGGTAATTGCAAAGATTAAATTAGGTAATACGTGAAAAACTTAGAATCGCTTGGACGTATGGTAAGCTCTCAATAAATGTCATTCATTCTTGCAAATGGACTCTTCTCAGTAAAATACATCTATCCACACACAACCACAGTAAATAACCTCAAAATTTTGTCAAAAGTCTTTGTCAAACAAATTATTCTAAAACAAAATGCAACAAAAAAATAACAATAACAAAACAGTTCAAGAATTTACTCAGTTTATTGTAGTTTCCCAGTCATTACAAGCAACTATATTCCTCGCACATTAATAGCCAATAAGTCACTTAAGCATTTATCACTATTTCACCAGAACCCTGGAAGCCTTTACCCTGTTTGCCACTAGCTTGTAGAAGTATGTAGTCCATGGTCAAATGCTTCTCAGTAAAGTTAAACAAGTGGCAGCTGGCACCATACAGCTCTGTTATAATGAAAACATGAGGTGGCTGCCATTACACAGTCCTGCACTAATGAGAACAGTAGGAGGCTAGCATTACAATGGTCTAATGAAAACAGGAAATGGCTGGCATTAAATTGGTATAATAAAAACAGGAGGTGGCTAGCATTACACTGGTAGAATAAATAAATTAAGAGATGTCGGGCCACCCCAATCTCATCTCCATTATATATGACTGTGGCACCCACAATTTAGACCAGATCCACACAAAGTCAACCCAATGTTAGAGGAAAACATGATTTTTTCATACTATTACTTCAAAAGTGTCTTCTGCTTCAATTTGTGTTTCCCTTAGGCTAACTCAAGCATGTTATAAAACAATGATATAATTTACACTGAATTCTTTTCTCCCCCTTACTCCAAAAAAAGCAACATTATTTCCGACTCAGAAGAAGATTGACTGGAATAAAAGCCAACAATTCAAAAAGAGTTTCTAATTTTGTCCTTGCCTTTTCCTCTCTTTTCTCTTTTCGTATCCAATGGTGACTAAATACTCAAGAGTTGCATAAAACACACTAAAAAGAAACACAAAAAGGAAAAAAAAATGCTGTAGAGAAAAAAAATAATTAAACACAAAATCAATCATTTAACTAATGGACTTTTTTTTCTCTGAACAAAAGGTCAGGGTTTCTTACACACTGGTTGATTTTTTAAAAAATTGTTTGTGTAGCTAGAAGACTCTTGTGTATAGCTGTCAGACAATAGATTTATGAGAATTCTATGCTTTGTTGTAACTCACAGAGCCAGCTGTATCTGATTCACCCTGGTTTTTTAAATCTGGGCTGAAAACTGAGCAAGTTGGCATAGCTCAAGGTCAGTACATTAAGAGAGTACATCAGTCCTCTATTATTCAGTGGCTTCTGCTCACATTTTAGAATTCTATATTAGCTGCCTTATTTTTTTAATTTTAAATATATAGTATTTTCAAAATATATATTACATATATATTTACAAATGACTTCCAAACAAGAACAATGTCAAAAGCATTTATGAAAGGGGCCATGTTTCTGTAGGCTCAGGTACTGCTGAATGCTTTAGCTTTCCAATACCAAAAGCAGAAGGAAATGTTCTGGGAAGGTACTCAGGTGAGAAAACAGTGGTATGATTTAAATAAAGCAAAAATATTGATAATCACATAAAACATTTTAGTCCAGTCTTATATACTGACATTTAGTTTTCTCTGCTCCATAATTTTTATTAGTCTTCTCAAAGACCTGAATTAACTTAATGAACATATCCAATTTCATGAATACATTTCTAACATACTAAAGAAACAAGTACAGGGAGGAGAAAAAATAATCTTCTTATATGTTTCCTACCTTCTTTTTACATTTAGGTAAGATTTGTTTTTTCATCCTGAATATGCCCTTATAAGAAATCAACAAAATTGATATGAAAACTTCAGAAAATCATGGACAAAATCAATTAACCTTCCTTATTTATTTCTTTTCAAAGAGGTGGAAGTTAAATATAAAAAGAAGTAATTTGTGACACATGTTTAGAGACAGAAATAAATCAGTGATGCCCTAAACGCTAATACATAACGTTGCATAAAATCTGTTGCTCGGCTTGCATGAGACTCACAGACATGGCTTAATCGAGACACAAAGTGATGTGTGCCACGCATTCAAAATTAGCATCTGGCTCGGGGCCACTAAATTTGGCATCCCACGAACTGATTCTATCCTCTGCCAAGTTTCTGCAGGGACTAGACTCACTGAATTCTGAATCACAGCCTCTAATTTCCCCTTCAACAGAATTTCTTTGAATTGTGGGACCAGAGAAACTTGCACGTGAACATAAAAATTGAATGTGAATGATAGAACTCTCTAAAGAAGAACACTCTAGATAAAAGTTGGAAACAGAACATGAAATATTTCCAATTAATCAATTGTAATGTGGACTGCTTACTAGCCAGCTCACCCCATTCAATTTGTGTATTCCTCACACAGAGAGTACACTACAGACTGCCTATGTTGCCAAACTCCAAAGAAATACTTGAAAGCTTAATGAATTTTGCATATCATAAATTCACTTGACAGGTCTCATCACATTGTAAGCAATATTTCTTATTAGCCAAGTTTGTGGAAGAAATGGCACTTTGCCCTATTTTTCAGCTAACTAATTCTGTCATGGTTGACATCTTTATTACATTGTTAAATACATCAGTCAATACCACCTGGTATAATAGAGTCTTGTTATGTAAGGCAGTTGTTAAAACTATAGATTTTTTTTTCCAAGTCAAATTGACAGGCTGAAAGGAATATTGTTTTAGTGGCATTTTAGAAAAAATGTATATCAACGCTGCAACTATTTTTGATCTAAAATAATGAACTGACCTTTCCTCAGATTATGCTCAAAATCATTTACAATTGTGTTCCGCTGAAAGTATTGCATTAGGCATTTGATTATACATGATTTCAGCTTTGTGTAGCATATGCAACCCAAGAAACCAAGCACCTGGAAATTATAAAGGGATCACAAATGAATGAGGTAGTGAAACGTGAGAAGAACTTGAAAAGACTTGCTTAAAATTAAAAAGGGAGGAGGGGAGAAAGGGTTAGGAAACAGACTGTTTAATAGAAGAAAAATAAATATACTTTATTTTGAATAATTTTTAAAACACTACAGAAAAAGCTTAGTAAGTTTTTCTGGAGGTCAATAAAATTTTTTTAAAATAAGTATAAAAGATGCTAAGGGAGGGAAAATTCAAGGAAAAAAAATTGCAAGTTTTTAGTTCCCTTCTCTCCTGAAACTCCTTAAACAGCTTTAAATACCTACATAAAATAATTGCATAGGATTAAGTTAAATTTCCATAGGCAAAGTCAGCATTATTTTAAAAAATTATCTAATTGGGAAAATGCACTTAATTTCTGATTTCTCCCCAAATCCTATAACCTAGCACCCATTCAATCATATTTTCCAAAGGAAAGTAAAATATTTTTTAATCTCTTTCAGAAAGAACAAATTCTCATGAGAAACTTATTGTATTTTTAGCACACCTGAACTTTTAAATTCCACAAAAAGTCTTGGTAATAGCTCACATTAGAACAATTTATATGTGACTGGATTTAATTAAAAATGAAAAATTGAATGAAAGATTTATTAACTGAAATATAAAATATGATATAACTATGCACTTATTATTACTTTTTAAATTGACATATAAAAATTGTGTTTATTTGTGGTATGAAACATGATATTTTGAGATATGTATCCATCAGGGAATGGCTAAATCAAACCAGTAATATGCACTACCTTGCTAATCAGTCAAGTAATAGTAATAGTAATTTATAAAATATATTAGGCATAAAACTAACTTTCTAAAGTATTAACTATAACTTAGATGTAAGAGATATACATAGTTTTAGGAAGAGTTTTACTTGGTAAAAGTAATCTTCTTAATTTATGTTAAGACCAAAAGAGCCTTCAAAATAAATATATGTCTCAATATATATGCTATGGCAAGGCCAGTCCAGAATTTAGAAAAAAAAAAAAAAAAAGAATAACGGCCACTGGAAACTATCCATTCAAATATTGTTCTTTAATTCTTTATGTTCTTATTTCTAACTATTGAAAAACATTATTTCAGTATTACTGAATATTGGGGGAGGGAAAGAGAGTTGTTTTACAAAGTACAGTCAGAGCTTCACAGGGTTACCTAACAAAAACAGACCTGTATGATACCGCACATGTAAACATGCACCCGTAGACTCTACTGAATACTTTGACAACATGAAATTCATTTACTGCAGTCCCCGTATGCTATCGCTTATGAAAAGTTAGATTCTTTTGCTGTTTTTCTTTATCTCATTTCAGTTTTTTGGCTTAGAATTTTCTCAGGAAACTGGGACTATTCAATTCTCATGACTGTTTCACTTCAGAGATCTCAAGAAATAATGGCTAAAGTTGACATGCAGTTCACAACTGAGTATTAAGTACTTGAGACCTTAATGAATCCTCAACTGGGAGAGCAGCTGAGGGTGTAGAGTGTCTGAATATACAATGATGAATCTCAGTAAGTAGACTATGCCTGTGTTAAGAACACAAGCAAAGCAGTGGTATGAAAATAAAGAGAAAGCTTTTAGAGATGATTTTCATATTTGATATTTTTAAAGGATCAAATTGAATATAGAAGGAATAAAATAATTATTAAACCTCCTCACAAATAAGTTCTCTTTTAGTAATATTATTATTTTGAATTCTGTATGAAGGAGTGTGATGGTTAATCTTATGTGTCAATTTCTTATAATAAACCCCCCTCCCCTCTTCTATTGGTTTTGTTTCTCTGGAGAAGCGTGACTTACAAGGATGCACTATGATATTGCCAGTGCTTGGAGCTAATTTGTTTAATTGTAGTTTTGGTTGTAGGACTGCTGAAGACCATGTTGGGAAATGTAACCTGAATTAATTTTGTACCCAAAGCACATATAAGTTGATTCTCCTAAACATCTTTTTCAAAAGAGTTGACACAGGAAGTAACTACTTAGCTGTTTTAAAGAGTAAGTAGAAGTTTGTACAGTGAAAAAAGGGATGGAGAAATTCGTGGAAAGAATGGAATTCTAGGAAGTGGAAGCAGTGCATACAAGACCAAAATGCTTAAAAGGTCGTGACTTGTTTAGAAAAATTATGTTAATAGGAAGCTTTCTACTAGCGACAGAATGGTCAATTGCTGTCAAGCCCATTGAATGATTTCTTGGAAAGTATGTTATAGAGAAGGATTTCTCAATATGTTGTTGAAGGACCCTGACTGTCTTAAAGGAAAGTACATCTAAAAGTCTTGTTAAGAAATTATATTGTTAATCTTGGACAACAATAAATATAAAACTAAATATGAATTCCATAAATTAACTGAAAATAAAACAAAAAAACATTCACACGTTATATATATGCAGAAATACAAAACCAAGAAAACTAAGATTAGCCACAGTTAATTTAAAATGATGAATGATTGTGTTTTGCTGAAACTATTATAAATTGCTATTTGAAATGTGAACATGAATATGGTATAATGCTCTGTTTAGGGACTGACTGCAGGTGGTTTCAAATTTGGCATTGCTAAACTACTGTGCATCTTATAATGATGTAAATCTCTTACCGCTTACCTCTTTTTGACCCATTGTAAAACATTCATTAGTACACATACTCTGGTGTCTTTTGAATGATGTATCATTTACATATTAATTCTGTCTATATTCTTTTCTCATTAGCCTATAAATATGGTGTTAGGTTTGAGCATAATAACTAAAATTTTTCATTATTTAAAAATTTAAAACTTGCACTTTAAAAGTTCTAGTAGAAAATATTCTAATGCCCAAGGACATATCTTCATATCCCAGAGAACATGTGGACTCTAATTGAGAAAAACTATTATAGAAAGAATTTTTATTATGGTCATTTTTGTTATCCCAAGACTTTTGAGTCTGGTTTCTTTCTGTTCTCCTTATCCTGTTTCTCATAAATTTTTCTACAGACTAGAAAAATGAAATTATGAGATGCAATAGAATAATGAAATATATGATATGACTTTAGTGATTGTATTTGATTTCATGAATATAAATGGAATTCATGTCCTTATCCACAGTTCAGTTGGAAAAAGTAAATCAGTGTCGTCTAATGAAACTCCATGATATGAGAATGAGTTTAGGTAGAGTATTAATCTTCTAAAGGAAGAAAGGCCAGTGAGATAAGATACTCTTTAACAAATCTTTAAATTGCTTCAGCTTGTCAAAGTCCCTAATAAGGAAGCAAAAAGTGACATTGAAGTGTCTCATTCACACATTGATAAGCCCTTAAAATGTAATTTACTGTTCCTCTCAATTACTATTTTTTCCACAAGTGTTGACTATTTTTGGCTTACAACAGCTTCATAGTCAAGTGATGATGAATGAATATAATGATCTGTTCTGTTTTAACAGAAATCTAGTGTTAAAGCAAAATAAGATATTTAGACTAATCCCACTTGAAGTTTTAATAAACTGCCAAAACAATGTGCTAAAACTAGAGTGAAACAGTTATTCCAAGAAGACAGATTTTTTCCAAGGAAATAAGTGATTTCCTTCATGAGGAAGTGATAATTAGGCATGTTTTCCAAATGTGTTATTTATATTAATTATCTAGATTCTAGAAAGTCCTGTTACATATTACTAAGAAACGTGGTAGCTAACAATGAATTCAAATGTTCTGAAATATGGCAAGCATTTCCAATTACACTTGAATTGAAAGTACTTTTTCTAAAGTTATGTCATATGTGCCATATATATCTTATGACCTATATATGTGTGTGTATATTGTCTGTTTAAGGTTTACATAGTGGCCAGAAGAAAAATAACAAAACAAAATAAAATTTAAAAAACTAACTAAAAATCATTGGCAGTGAAGACGATACATATGGATGTGGGTGGCAGTGTTTGAACAACAGATCTTGTCGTCCCTAAGGGAACATTTCAAGGAAAAAAAATATTTATACCAATCTAGTGTATTGTGTTACATTGAATGAGAGTTTCTACCAAATATTTGTATGTTATCAAAATTATAACCTTTGCATGTTTGGCTTGGTGCCCTTGAATCTTACTTGTGAGATAGAATTCTAGTCATTGCCTTGTTCTCCTTTTGCCCAACACATTTTAAATTTTGTTCTTCTTCTGTTGATTAATTTAAAAATATTGAGTTAGCATTATTTATGTATTTTGAACAACATGGATATCTCTATACATTTATTTCACCAGGGCTATCATATGGGCTAAAAGCAAACAAGAAGAAAAGAACACATTTGAGATTCATTATGTAACAGTCCTAAAATACTTCTCTTCCTTTATTTTCACTGAAAACTTTTTCTCCCTCAGATATAAGAGATATAATTAGAAATCACTTATTAAGAACATAGGCTTTGGAATCAAGGGGATATATGTGCAAATCTACCACAAACTTTTGCAAACGGAGCCATTTATTTAAATTATCTGGGTCAGGATTTTTATCTGTATGAGTATGCCTATTTAATCAAGTTACTGTGAAGCTAAAAGTGATAATATTTATGATGTAATGTACAAACAATACAGTGCCTAGCTCATATTAATTTCTTTTTAAATAGTAGTATTGATTATTAAGAAATCCCTTAATTATTCAAATTACTTAAAAACATAAAACATTTATTGGGCTTTACAAAATATGCTAGAACCTGGGTAAAATAAAAAAATATGATTAATCTTAGATGTATCAAACGTGAATATGGAAGTACTTAGCAAGGTGAGAAGAGACATATATTTTGTTGCAGTTACTTTAGCATATTTCTATCGATTTAATTTTATAAATGAATACTTTAAGTTATATCTTACCATCACTATCTTTTTTTTTAATGGATGAGAAAAACAAAGCCTAGACATGTTTCTTCATTCAAGAAACTTGCTTAAGGTCACACAAGATTCTAATCAAGGTTCACTTTTGAAATATGTGTCTTCTCACCAATATGTTACCTTTTTCTCAGTGAATTCCACCCAGGGACCTGGGGAACAATTTCATGTTTTGAAGTATACATAATTCAAACTAAACTTTCATGAGATTAAATAGGTAGGAAGATGGAAAAGAATTGTAGAATAAAAGAACGTCAAGAGCAAAGGTACATATGCCAGATACTTCATAGATTATTTGGATATTGGGGAGTGCACCCATGTAATTGGGACACGTAGTACATGAGAAAACAAACTGGACTGTAGTGTTCAAAGTGTACTAGACCTGGATGACCTTGAATGTTCTGAGTTTGTACCTCCTACCAGTGGTAATTATGAAAGGTTTTTAAAACTGCCCGTCAGAAACACAATGTGTGACAGTGTAACAAATAGGCTGAATGCATAAAGCCAACCGTTCTGATAAGAAATTACAATCACCTTAACAGTTCGTTACAGTTACTAAAATACTTTCACAACTCCTATGATGTTGTACCCTATTTCATGGGAAAATCGGAGCAATCAAAAAAGAAAATAGCAAATGTTCCTACATACTCTGCCTCCTTCACTGTTACCATGGATGAACTCTCTGTGCTCCCATGTAAACCAGGCCCTCCCTTTGTGCATCATAGTCCATCTTCTCAGAGACTTCACTTTGGGCAATTCTTGTCACTCTCTTCTCAGTCATCATGGTTGGCCCTTCGTTGAGCAATCCAATTAGCAAACAAATGTGTTATTATTTATAAACATATAAACATGTTCTTGTACACACCCACACAAACACACACACGCACAACCATTCTCTTGATCCCATCTCCCCCACCAGCTATTTCTGCATTTTGTTATTATTGCTCTTATTTACAATAAACGTCCTCGAACAAATAGTCTGTACTCAGTGTCCAAATCCTCTTCTCTCATTCTCTCTGAAGTCCAACACATTTGAGCTTTTGCTTCCTTCTCCCATTCCCATGACACTGCTCTTTGCAAGCTTGCTGGATCCAAGGCTGACTTTCAGTTTTGAATACCATGGTCAGTTACATTGGCAGCATTTCATGTAGAGCTGATCTCTACTTTTTCAGTGATACATTTCTTTACTTGATTTACAGGGCTTTCTTGGTTTTCTTTGTGACACTAATTGGTCTTTTAGTATAATTTGCTGACTCCCACTTCTCTCCATTAACTCTTAATTTGGAACACCCCAGAGCTCAATCTTTGTATCACTTCTCTTTCCTGTACGCATTCCTTTGGCCTTGTAGCTTTAATCAATGTGCAAATGATTCCCAAATTTATATTTCTACCTTAGACCTCTTTCTCTAAATTTCAATTCCATATAGTCAACTCCTTTCTTCATATCCCCACTTATTATATATAATTAGCATCTTAAACTCAATACATCCAGAAATTGAACTCTAAACTCTCTAATTAAAATGAAACAAATCAAAACAAAGCAAAAGGATTCAACTACATCCTTCTGCATCTCAGTTGATACCAACTCTCTCTTTTCAGTTTCTCAGGCCCTAGCCATAGAGGCCTCCATGAATTTTCTTTTTCTTTCAAAACCATATACAATCTTTCAGGCACCTGTTGGCACTTCTTTCAAAATATCCATAAACCATTCATTTCTCATGGCTTTCATAAAGTAATCCAATGCAAGACATCACTGTTTCTAGCATGAGTTACTTATAATCTTCTAACTTGTCTTCCTGCTTCTAGATTTTCCCTTCAAGTATTTATTTTCAATTCTAATGGTTAATTTGGGTGTCAATTTGACTGGGCTAAAGAATGCTCAGATAGCTGCTCAGGCATTATTTCTGGATATATCTGTGAGGGTGTTTCCAGAGGATATTAACATTTGAATTAGTAGACAGAATAAAAAAGATCCCCCTCAAAAAAGCAAATGGACATCATCCAAGCCACTGGAGGCTTGAATGAAACAAAAAGATCTAGGAAGGACAAATTTACTCTCTGAGCTGGGATGTCCATCTTCTCCTGCCCTTGGACATTGGTGCTCCTGGTTCTCCAGCCTTTAGCCTCAGACCAAGACTTACATCATCAGTGCCCTGCATCCCCAATTCTCAGGCCTCAGACTAAAACTAAACTAGATCACCAGCTTTCTTGGTGCTCCATCTCATAGATGCTGATCACAGGACTCCTTGGCCTCCATAACCATGTGGTAAAGAGAAATCCTCCCAGTAAGCAGCACATCAGGTTTTGCACTTCGCTCGGAATCAGAAATGGCCAGACTTGCAAGCGTATATCAATTCACGAGATGTAGCCAATGGTTTGGCTGGATAATCAGGGATCTTGGAAGGAACGGGATTAGAAAATTGGTGACAAGGAAATTTGGGAAAGAAGTGTATGGAGAGAGATGTCTGAATTGAGAAGATATTTGTGTTACATGTGAATGCCTACCAAAGGGTGACCACTTCAGGGAAGAATTTTAATAATCAAATGGATAGAATAATTAGAATAATCCATTTTATGAATACCAGTCAGCTTCTTTCCTCAGTCACTCCTGTCATTGTTCAATGAACTAATGAATAAGGTGGACTTGGTGGCAGGGATGGAGGCTTTGCATGGCTAAGTAATGTAGGTTTTCACTTACAGAGGCTGACATGGCTACACCACCATTCACTGCCCAAACTGCCAGCCACAGACACCAAAACCGAGTCTCAGATATGGCACCATTCCCCAGGGTGATCAGCCAGCTACCTGTTGGTAAGTTGATTACATTGTACAGTTTTCATCATGGAAAGTGCAACATTTTGTTCTCACTGGAATAGATAATTATTCTGGATGTGGATTTGCCTTCCCTGCACACAATTTTTCTGCCAATACTACCATCCGTGGATTGACAGAATACCTTATTTATCATTATGGTATTCCATATAACATTGCTTCTAATTAAGGAACTCACTTCATAGCAAAAGAAGTGTGGCAATGGCCTCATACTCACGGAATTAACTGATTTGACCATGTCCCCACCATCCTGAAGCATCTGACTTGATAGGATGTCCTTTAGAATCTGGGGTACAGGACTGTAATTGTCATGAATATATATTTCTTATTTTATAATGAATATAATGTTGTGTATATATACATATATTAAACAAATATCTTTGTTTTCTTTCGTCTCTTATTCCCTTATCATGTAACATAAGATTAATTACCTTTATATCAGTATTTAAGTGTTGTTAATTTTAGAATCATAGAATTTAGTTTATGGGATATCAGGAGAAGAGTAAATACCACTCAAGGACTTTATTTCCATTTGTGTGGAAGGGATTACTGCATTTTCATTTGTATGCATGATAATTGTATCATGTCAGGTGAAATTATGACTTCATTATGTCTTCATTTGAAGATTAGGTAGGGTTTAAGGAGATGTATGGGAAGACAAGCTGACAAGTGAATTTTGATGAAAAGTTTGTCATGAGTGTCTTCATGGTCACTAAAACCAGGGACTAGATGATGGGTGCATAATACATAGGCAAGGATCATAAATATTTACTTCTTGAAAACTGTGAGACTAAGAGAATTTGTCATCCTCAACTCTGATCCACAGTAGAATTAAAAAATTAATAATAAATAAAATAAATAATCAGTATTGCTTTTCTTAGCTTTTTAAAAGTAAAATCATCCTCCACGAGACCTCTTCTATAGTTTTATAGATAGTCTTAGTATTTGCTTGCCCAGAATTAAAATACTTGGTCAGAAATTCTCCACAGTTACTATGCTCTAGTTTTCTTCTTTGAAGGCCCCAATTTTGGATCTTTTCCATTTCAGTTTTTCATTCCTTTGTTCAATTGTGTATACTCCTTCATTCAGAAGATTGTTCATTTATTTAGTTGCTGTTCCTATTGGGCCTACACATTGCCAGACACTGTTCAAGGGCCTAGGAATAAAACTATGAACAAGAAGATGAGACTCTCCCCTCATAGAGCTAAAATTTTAGTATGTCCAAATAATACTCAAGCAAATAGACAAAATAATATCAGATGGTTATATATGCCATAAAGATGATAAAATGGGTAATGTAATAGAGCATAACTTTAGGGATGGGGTTACCTTATTAGACAGTTTAACAAGAAAGTTTTCTCAGAGAAGGTAATATTTAAACTATAATAAGAAAGAAGAGAAAGAATAAGCTGGGAAATTATCCAGGACAAGAATGTCTCTTTCAAAGAGATTAGAGTAGTGTTGGTGTAGACTGAGAGTTTTGGACAGATTTGAAATCTATGTCAGCAAAACTAATTCATGGATTAGATGAGGGAAAGACAAAGCATGAAGCAAAGAAGATAAAAATATTCCAAAATAATTTTAGATTTTCAGTTGAATAACTGGGTAGACAGTGGTATAATTTACTGCAGTGAGGAAAAGAAGGATAGAGAAAGGATTTGATCAAGGGTTGTAAGAGATTTTAGCATGTTATATTTGAACCTCATATGAAGTTTATCAAATTTAGCCCACTAGGGGCAATTTAAACAAATCAATTTCCATTAAAAAAGTAGAGAATGTTATCAAAGATCTACTCATCCCAATCCAAAAAAGCAGCAAATTTAGAAGGAACCAAAACTTCAAACTTCTCACTACTGTCTAAATTATGCAAAACTTCAAAGTTTTCAATGTTATTTATACTTTCCTGAAGTATTGAAAAATTATCAAATTTAAATTGATACCTACACTTGTTGCCAAAAGAAGGCTATTGATAAATCTTATTCATACATAACAATAAAGAGTAATTGCAAATAAAATACTGAAAAACATCACAATAAAAATTAATGTCATGTTAACGTGGTTTTTATTCCAGAAATGCAAGGATGGTTCAATATTAGGAGATCCATTAACATAATCCACTGTAATAATAGATACAGGAGGAAAAAAACACATTATCTCTTTGGACACTGAACATACATTCAACAAAATTTAGTACTTATTTCTGATTTTTAAAGTGTTAATATAATGTATGGATATTCCTTAATATCATTGAAACTTGAACCATTAAACCTTTCCTATCAAAGTCAATAATAACATAGAATCACAGTTTGTCCACTCCTATTTAAAATTATATTGGAAGTACAATCAAATGCAATCAAGAGAATATAAATTAAACATATAAGATTCAAAAGGGAAAATGAAAACTATTTGTTTTGAAGAGATCATAATACCTTATGTCAAAAGCTGTAGGAAAATAATGAAGGGAAAAATAAAAAATAAAAAGAAAATCAATATACAAAATAAAATAATGGTGTCTTGGATTGGATTAGTTTAGTGAAAGGCATGAGAAGTGAATGATTTATGGATACTTTGAAAGAAGTGCCAACAGGTACCTGACAAATTGGATATGGTTTTGAAAGAAAAAGAAAATTCGTGGAGGCCTCCACGGTTAGGGCCTGAGAAACTGAAAGAAAAGAGTTGGCATTAACTGAGCTGCAAAGGCTGTAGATGAATCCTTATGTTTTGTTTTGATTTGTTTCATATTAATTGGGTAGTTTAGCATTCAATTTGAGGATTTTAGATTTCAACCTTGCATCGTGTGCCTCTTGATATACACAACACAAAGGACCCAGAATTATGTATAATATATTCTTAACAAAAAGTTTCATTTGAATTTAAATCAAGATCATAGAACTAATATTCACTTTACAGAAAATGCTAGGGATAGAACAATAAATTCAATAAAGCCATAAGGAGACAATTAGATAAATCTAGCTTGTGGGATATTTAAAGGTAACTGGCTTGTTCTCTTCAAAATTCAATGTCCTTTTTTTATAAAAGAAATGTCATGAGACTGTTCCACCAAAAAGAGGTCAAAGAGACAAAATAAGCAAATGCAATGCAATTATTTTTAGAACTTGATGTGTATTTAGGGTTAAATATTAAGAAGTCTGAAATTTATTTTAAATGGTTAAGGATAGATAGGTAGATGGGTACGCAGATATTAGGAAAATAAAATAAAATGTTAATTACTGGATCTAGGGATATGGGTGTTTAATATACTATTACATGACATTTTGTCTAAGCTTCAAAAACTTTTAAATTAAAAGTGGGAAGGAAAAGAGTAGACAGTAAGAAAATTGAAGATGATGTAAGAGTATTTTCACCCATTCTGTAGGTTGTCTCTTCACTGCGTTGATCGTTTTCTTTGCTGTGCAGAAGCTTTTTAGCTTGAATGTGATCCCATTTGTCTATTTTTGCTTTTGATGACTGTACTTTTGAAGTCATATCTGGAAAATCATTGCTGATACCAATGTTACGGACCTTTTCCTCTATGTTTTCTTTCAGTAATTTCATAGTTTTAGGTCTTACATTTAAGTCCTTTTAATCCATTTTGAGTTGATTTTTCTATGTGAGAAGAGAGAAGGATCTAAGTTCTTTCTTCTGCTTGTAAATATCCAGTTGTCTCCACACCCTTTTTTGATGAGACTGTCTTTCCCCCTTTGTGTGTTCTTGGCGTCGATGTCAAAAATCAGTTGTTTGGCTATGAATATGTAGACTTATTTCTGGGCTCTCTATTCTGTTCCATTAGCCTATGTGTCTTTTTTTATGTCAGTATCATGCCATATATGATAAACACATATAATTTTATATGTAAATTTTAAAAGTAAATAAGTAATTTGAAAAATAAAAGCAGACATGAGAAACAAAGTAGTCAAACAATATATGCAAGTCATGACTTGGAGTTTCTCACTTACTACCTGAATTTTTATATATGAAAGCTTCTTTTATATTTATTTCGTGAATAAGAAAAATTTTTCCTTCTTCTATACAGAAACCATCAACCTTGAGAACTTTTATACAAAGACAAAAAAAGGCTGTAATTTTTGCTTTACAAATGGATTTTAGAGAAACAGTTGAATAAGAAAATAAGTTGGTAAATATAAACAGTTTATTATTTAACAAAATATCTATATTATTCTCTTTCTCTAAAAGTAAATTTTTTAAAGTATTTGGAATAATATAAAAGATGTATATTTATGCCACTAAAGTGGTGATTTAAAAATGAACATTAGGTGCTAATGCTTTCTAGGGTATTGAGAATAATTGGTATTTTTGAAAAAAAAACTTTCACAGCATTTAAAGTTTATAAATGGTTTTCTACATACATATTTGTTGAAATAGAAAGAACAGACATATGATTTATATGCTTAAAGCCTAGTAATATTATAATATAAAATTTTTGTCCTTACAAACCCTCTAGCTGTCTATGTATCTCCGCCTTGGAACTTCTGTTTCTTTAGTATTTTGGTATAAAATAGAAAATGCTAAGAAAGACTTACTATAGGCATTGTTATAAATATTTTTTCACTATTCACTTACTTATGCCTCACAATATTCCTACGTAGTTATGTATTATTTTTATTTTAATTGTGCAGATGAAGATGCTGAAGTTCAGAGATCCAATAACTTGCTCAAGAATATACAAATAGCGAAGATGGAACCACAATTCTCATTTACCCAGTGAAACTGCGGAGGTCATGCTCTTAATCACTGCATAGTCACCACTTTTATGGAAGGAGAGGCAATATAAGGTTCATTTCATAATAATTATTTTAGACTAACAGGCAAATAAAAGGAGAAATGATATATAATATGGAAGCTTTTTGGAATTTGGAACAGATTGGTATCAGATTCCTTGCTTGAAGGGACAAGTTGGAGAATAGGGATAAAACTGGGGAATTAAAGCAAAGTTACTGAAGGACAGCACGGCACAGCCTCCCAACTCAAGGGGGAGAGTTGCAGAGTCTAGTACCATTGTGTCACCTTCTGATGTGAATAACCTATGTCACCTACATTAAAAAGTATATTGTGTCATTCCACATCAAAGGGTTAAATTTTCTACCTCTGGAGGGCTGAGCACCTTGAAGGCCATCTTTAAAGTAACTGAAGGAGTCAGTAGTCACCTTGGTTAAGGCAGCAGCAGGAGTAAAACAGGATCCAAGTTCAGAGGAGCCTTCCATCAATTTTTATTTTTCACAATCCGTTTTTTCCCTTATGCAAATGAGATTTGGTGTCGTGTTACTTTAAGATTAGCTATAAAGTAGCGTCAGAAATGCTCTTCTCTTCACTTTATCCTCCTTTCTTTCTCTGAGATAAACATATCACATAATAAGATTCACCAAGGGTCAATTAACATTTTCTGTCTTGTAATATTATGGTTTCAAAATAGTACAGGGAGGCATTATCTGAAACAACTGAATATTTAAGACCAATCTGAATAGTTCAGGCTTACCAGACTACCTTTCTTCAACAGCAGAATGTGTGTCAGCTATTTACAATTTTGCAATAATCACTTCATCTCCACTTTGTATGTGTAGACACAGTCAGCATTAACTTTTATGGAGTGTGAAATCAAGCAAACTGGAACTAATTTAAGTATTAGTCAACACTGTACTCAAGTTAAATAAAGCAAGATTAATATGGCTCAGGTAGTAATTGAGAGACACATCTCATTCCAGATAATCTCATCTTCAAGGTAATCAATGTATTCTATATCATAAGACATGAGGCAAATAATATGCATGTCTACCTATCCATTGTCTATCTGATTTATCTATTATCACTCTACAGATAGACATACATATATGTATAAATATATTATCTAAAAATCTTACTACACCATAAGCCTATAATACTATAGACAAGCAGTATTGACTACTATAGAATATGGCTTTGGTGTCAGACAAAACTAGGTTCAAATCTTAGCTCTGTGACTTTTGGCAATTCATTGTCTACAAAATAAAAATAGTAATATCTGTTTTAGAGATTAAATAATTGCTATAAAGTACTTAAAAGAATCCCCAGATCAGATTATGAACTCGATAAATGGTACCACATTGAGGCAGTAAAGGAATGACTCATTAAAATAAAGCATGCAATGTGGTATCTACAAAAATATCTTCAGTTATTCTACCTATCATACCTCATTTTCTCATTTTCTTGTCAGGCTGATGTAGAGGTTCTCAAAAGGGAGCGATTGATTTTTATCTTCCAGGGGACATTTAGCAACGCCATTTTGGATTGTTATGACTTGAGGGAGAGCAGTTGCTACTGGTGTTTAGTGGGTAGAGGCCAGAGATGCTGCTAAACATCCTCCAATGCACAGGACAGTGGCCTACAGCAAGTAATTATCCAATCCAAAATGTCAGCACTGCAGATTTTAAGAAAACCGGGGCTAATCCTTTTATATTTGCAATTTATAATGATCATATTTAATGTCAATCGATAATATGCCTACCAGGTTCAGTCTGAGTATTGAAAACGCAGCCCTTTCCCTCATGGTGATTACAGGCTGGTCTCTCTGCTATCCCTCTTTCTGTCCCTCTTCCATCCTCAAATGCGGTTAGTGTACGAGTGATAGCCATATTTTCAGAACTTCCAGTAACCCATTTGTGACCTTTCTAATCTTTACTAATCTTCTGTTTTCTAAATGTCCACAGTATTAGTTGTCTGTATTATGCACTTTGGTATTTATTTGCATACCACACTGACGGTTCACTCATTGTCTTATGCACACCAGTTTCATCTCCACAATTAAATCGTAATCAGGAATCACAGCTGTTTTCCAGAATGCTTATTTACTGATTTATTTACATAGAAAGTATAAATTCTTCATTCATACAGTTTGATGTGTAAAAACACAACTTTTTTTTTTTCCCAACTGAAGTGAAATTTTATAATGAGCTATTTTATCCGGTGATGAAAAACTTAGTGTCTTTAGTTCAGGATAAACTCAGTTGCTTGAGGGTTTCTTCAGTTGTTCCAGGACAAATTTGATCAAGAGTGGCTTCACATTTTCCCAACTTCTCCTAGGAAGCCATCTGGGTTGTGGAATATTTATGTGGTCTGGGGAACAGAAGTCTGAATACTGCATGGTCACCTTATCTTAGCGGAAAGGACATCTAGGGACCAGGAACCAACAGCGGTTCAGGCCACATTCAGAGGCAAAAAGAAAGGGCTTTTCTTGTTCCCCAGCCAGGAACAGATTACACGAGGCTGCCCCAAACCGGCCTCCACTCCACTCTGCTGTGCCACGGCCGCCTCTCCGCCATGGGCGGGTGGGCATGGGATCACTTCTCAGGGGGCACTAACCAGCACCTATCTGCATTATTTTACTTTCCACTTCAATCTCTCACTATTCAAAATGATTTTCATACAGTCTCTGAATGTCTTGTATGTGTGTTGGGGAAGGAGGAAAACAGGGAGAGAAAAGGGGATTGGAAGCAAATATTTGTTCTGTCTGATTATTTTCAAATCTTTTCCTACACCTGGAATGTCACTTTGAAACCGAAGTTTTTCTCAATACCTGAAATGTCATTTTTAAAATCTGAAGTCCAGAAATGTATATATTTTCTTTCTGGGTCTTATTTGACAGTCTGCCTCTAAGCAATAGAGAGAACCCAGAGTCATCACAAGTATGCAAAAAAATACTCCACAACAGCTCCTTGCAGCACTGTGAGCACCGCGAAGCAACTTTATTCTGCTAAACTACTTCCACCCCCATCCCCCATCCCTGATTATTCACCCAATTATTTTCTATGTTTTACCTTTGGAGTTTTCTGCATGCCTGGAATTTCAGTTTGTCTTCCTTTCTGTAGACATTCTCTTCCTTCAAAACTTGTTGTAATACACATTCTTTATGTAGGAAACTACACATAAATTATTCCATACTTAATAAAAACAATTGATAATTTTGCATCTAAAGTGAAAGCCTTATTTGGTTTTGTTGTTTTCTCAAATTATAAATTTCTAAAATCAGAGCTCTTTGTCTGACTGTATAAGTAGCAGTCAGCACACCGTGGGATACACTAATCAATTGCATTTATGTTTATATTATGCAATATACACAAGCATTTATATTTCTAATATAGTCTGTTCTGTGAAACAAGAAAACACTTGAATTAATTTAATACACAAATTTAGTACAGCTTGAGCAATATTGTAGTTTCTGTGTAAATATCCAGTACAAAAATAAAACTGAATATGAAAGATGCAAGATAACACATTTCTCTTATTTGAATATGTACTTTATGGGCATTCCATATTCTGCATCCTCACTACACCCATATAATGCTGTCATAAATATTTCAGTACTAATCTGAATCTGTTCATCCCTTTGTACAAGCAATTTCATTTTCCTTTGCTTCCCGGGATAGCACCAATTGCCCATCTTTGCACCTCCAAACAAAAGCAATCCAATCTCCCACAATTTTTCACCTGATGCTAGTAATAAGCAGCCAGAAAAATGGGATCTTCCTGCTAATGTCATCATTTGCATAGCTATTAGTATTCCAACACATCACTGCATCAGAGAATGGGAGAAAAAGTAACATTGTACTTTATTCAATCAAGAAACAATCAGTGTCAAAAGCCTGATGTCCAAACCTAACCTTTTAATTATAATTTCCTTCCATATGGGATTGTTCTATGAGGTACAAAGGTTTATCTTTCAATAAAAACAAGGAGAGCTTGTGCTATACAGGAGAAATCCACAAAACTACAGTTGAATATAAGAATAGAAATTATGTGCGTGTTTCTCCAGGGAAACTTTGGTCCTGCACACTCCTGAAATCAAATATTTCTCTGAGTGTTCACTGAGGATGTGATTGCCTGTTTTACTGCTAGATTAGGTCAATGCTGCCATTGCAATCTGGTATCTCTTTACCAGCAAGGCAATTTCACACGATTAATTTCCTTCTTTAAAGGAAGCAATAAAGGACAGGCAATTGGAAACCTCACAACTTATAACTAATGCCCTTTAGTAACTAGTGCACTCATCTGCAAACACAAATATCCTTCTTTGTGCATGGTTAAAAACACATTTACCTTCAGATTTTTAATGACAATGAGATTTTCACAAATCCATTGTGAACTTTTTGCCAAGAAAAAACAATGCTGTCAAAAGCAGAGAACACAGACTGACTCACAGATATCAACGCCTCTATGAGTACTTCTGCACACTTTGAGGATTTAAGAGTGCACTTGTGATATATGAATGTGGGAAAAAAAGTAAAATACCAGAAAGTAACATTATATGAAGATAGAATCTCATATCTAATTTGGAAAGCTTAACAAACATTGGACACATTGATTTCATAATTATCTGCCTTTCTTTTTTTTTTAAGTTAAAAGATCACGTAAAGTGCCGTAAAGTATAACACAAGCTCTCCTTTTTCTTATGTGGACGTACTTTGCTTTTTGGACATCCTTTTACTGTCAATACTTACATCTGTTGTTTAAAAAGCTATTCGTGGTGCAATTGCTTTTTAAATGCAAACCCATATGTGTGATCTCTAGAGGAACTGGTAAATTTCACCAAATGGGCATTCCTAAATTACATGCCATCTGTAGCTAGTGAAGAGAGGACTGAACCTGCTCAGCTGTGATCTTGCACCAATGTTTCCATCATTTTGATTGACTCTAGGGAAATCATCTGCTTTTGGCATGAACTTTCTAACCCCAACAGGTTATTATGGTCTACTTGAGTTGCACTGGCACAACAGATATTATATATTTTTGGCAAATGCTAAAACCCATTTGGCTTTTTTAATTGCTTTCTATACCACATTTTACCATGATGGCTTAAATTATTTTTTAAGCTTTCAAACTAGTGAGGAGATTGTAAAGGTGATTTTATTAACTGAATAGAATTATTTACGCTTTTGAAATAAATATAAGTAAGATCTAGATTGCACATTCTAACTGTTGAATTACCTTAGTAAAAAATAACATATTATATAACTGAGGCTAAAAGATCACGTTAGAAGAAATATAAGGCACAGGGTAAATAGTAAGTACACATTTTTACCAGTGCTCTATTACAAACAAAAAAGAAGAGTGTTCACTTTTTTCTTTCAGTTTACAAATGCAATTTCTCACACTTAATTTCTTTTCCCGCCAAAGGCTGTTTAAGGCTCATATACAAACTGTGGATAAACTTCCAGAGCATTAAAATACAGTAAAACACTCAGCAGACATTCAGGTTATTCCTTTGACTGTTTTTTTAACCCATAAAACAATTCAAAGTTGAAGTACGAGGGCTGTCACATAGGATTCATCCTAATGGTCTCACTTCTCTTTTGCTTTTAGTTCGAGCCCAATATTTTTGTAAAAATGTTGAAACAGGAACAAAGTCAAAACATTAACAGGATGAATGTTATAACTACATTTCGCAATCATAGGCAGGATTCTCACAATAATTTCCTACACTTTTCTGTAGTCATCCAATTATTTTTTCTTGGCTCATCTTCATTCAGAACAGATGACGGGTAGATGTACGTACAGGGGAGAGAAGTCTGTGGCAGAGGATACAGGCTGTGGGAAACTCAGCGTGGAACAGAGTGAGCAATGTCAACACCAGGAATGTGGAAAATAAACTGATTGGTACTTGTGCTTATAATCTCTATGGCAAGATAGCAATGAAGAGGGAAGTAGAGAACAGAAAGAGAGTGTGTGCATCAAAATTCAAGAAATACAAACTGCTATAAAGGAACTGTCTTGACAAATGTAGGTATGAGATTCAACACTAACAGCTCAGCATTTTTTTAAAGTATTTTTGAAGTTCTAGTGCCTAGCCGTTCCCTTGATACTTTCAATTTTCAAAAGATATCCATCTAGGGTCAGTTCAAAGAACTGGATTGCCAGAACTGTAACAGAATAATAAAAAATGAAGAAAAAGAAAACAGAATTAAAATTTTAAAAATATACTCAAAAAAAAAATTGGCACCAAGAGTAGTACCAGAAATGTTCAGCAAGATAAACTCTGATCTTTACATCTTTACTCTCATCTTTACCTAGAATGGCATAACTACGATATATACTGCTGTTGCTTGTGTGATTTAACTCATGGTATACATTGCATAGAAATATTTTAATAGAATTTTGACAGAACTGGCAGAAAGAGCACGCAAACTTTTCCAGGATGTGCAACAAACAGAATAAAATTTTGATTCATGACTTCTTTCAGTCTGGAAATCCTGGATTTATAATGTAATTGAAACTTCTGGAATTTGTATTAAGAATTTATGATCTTTCAGCAAGGATTAGCAAAACTTGTAATTTTGATTTCACACATGTATTACTAATTTAGCTAATGGTAAGCTCACATTTAATATTGTCCATATATTAAACAGAAAATCTCATGTAAGAAAATGAACATAGGGTGTTTTCAATCATATCTTCAATGGCTCTTGAATTGTCTTCCACAAAACCTTATTAAAAGACACTTGTTAGCCATTTTTCTTTATATACACTCACACACACACACAAGGGGAATAGTGTAGTAATATTATAGTATCCTGTCTGATTTAAATACTGTTGAGCCAATGTAGAAGCTAGATATTCATGGTTAAATAGAAAGTAGAATAGGGAAATATGTGTAGTCAGAGCATAATTGAGTAAAGAATCCCAAGGGAGAAATACAGGAAAGAGAGAAAAGCAGGATATTGCCCCTTTATCACACATAATGTATCTGACTTCTCAGGAGCATAACCAAAGGGGAAAATAAAAGAAGAAAAGAGGATAATAATTTTGGGGGGAACTTTTGACATATGATATTTAGATTCTGTAACACAAGAACATTGACAAGTACTCTGTGTGAGTTGGCTTTATAATCTCTGCTAAATTATAGACAACCACCCAAATGGCCTCATGTATATAAATAAGCAGTAAGTGACAAAATTGCTAGCTAGGATAGAGGAGGTGAAGTCACCAGTTTAGTTTCTTGCTAAAGGAAATCATGGGCATAGTTGCAATCATTTAAACGTGTTTGGCATTCTTTGAGAAGGTTCATGGAAGATTCATATTTGAGATGCTAGCATTGAAAATAGTGATCTAAGGGAAAGAACATCCCATTCTTCTTTATATTTTGCTGTACCTAGCTTCCATTATTTCTTTGGTTTAATTCTCTGGCCATTTTCATTGTTAGAAAGTCCTAATTGCAAGATAAAAAGGAATAGTTTGCATGCTGTCCTAGATATTTAAAAAGTACAAATATCAATTTCTCCATGCAATCTGTGTGTGTATGTGTATGTGAGAATGTATTTGTGAGATGTAGTATCAAAATACACTTTGTAGACTACTAAGTTTTTTAAGCAGAATGCTAGAATTTGTCTACAATAAATAAGATATAAGTCATTTTCTAATCTTCAGTGGTGAGACTATCTCTGGAAAGTTATTTTCAGTTCTGGACACAAACCATTAAAAATAGTAACAAAATTGGAAAGTATCATGAGGAAAGTATTAAGGATGCTATAGGAATATAAAACTTTTTCAGACTAATGTCTGAAGACAGTGGGTACAATAAGGTGAGGAAAGACTAAATAACATTAAACTATTCTAACTACTTGAGGAATTTAGGCTAAGAACATTTTTTTATGTTTCCCCATTGGCAAAAAGACCACACATTCACATGTATTTTAGTTCACTACATGGAAGCCATTTCTGACATTCAGAAAAGTTCAAGATAGAATGAAAGTTGAAGGTGAACAGAGGCTTTTCAAACATAGAAATGTTTTCAATGAGTTTATTTAAATATGGAATGAATAGATGCAATAAACTAAACATAAGATCTTTTCTAAGCCTGCCAGACTATAATATTATCATGAAACTGCATAAACCAGCATAATTTTGGGGGGTTTGTTTCTTTGCTATCTTAAATCCTATACTATTATATCTTATCATACAACAGAATTATTTAAGGAAGTAAATGTGACAGGGCTATAACTAAAACTTTCTAGTCCATTAATTTGCTACATCTCATGCATTACAGGTCTTCCAACAGAAATATTTGAAAGATTGGACTTGAATCATAAAATTGAAAAAAAAAATTGTAAAAGTCAGAGCCAGAATTTCATGAGCAATGAAATTTTCTTTTTTAAGATTTTACTAAACACTGGATAATTTCTTTTCTCTTGCAAAATGAGGTGAGTACAATATTAAATTATTTTCTAAGCAATGTAATTTTTATCTAGACCATTTTTACATATGTTAAGACAATCACTTGGGACTGATTTTCTAAGGAATACCCATAACCCCATGTGTTACCATTATGATGTACATTATGATTCTCATAGAATTTTGTCCCATTATTTTTTGCTTATTATACTTATAGAAATGTTTATCTTTGATGTTCAGGATACAGGATTCTTATTATCTGCTGCTACAGGCTCCTAGTGATTGACATTTTAAGGCTATTTCATAGCACTAGCACTTAATATACATGGAATTATAGTTCAAAATTAAAAATACATTAGTTTAAAAATGGAAACTTTACAAATACTTATTGTAATATGTAATACCGAACAATGGCCCTTTGCAGTAGGCTCACACTGGTTTGCACCAACAGAGAATAGCTGACTTTGTACATTTCTTTACATTTGCATGCACAGTGACATCCTATTGGTAGCTTGAAATCAGTCAATGTGGGAGTATTTACCAATGGAAATTGACAGGTAGTACAAATCAGGGCTTTTTCCCCATGGAAAGCCAGTTGTTAAACATTTAATGAACATGCCACTGGTAAAGCCTAATCATAACAGGAGAGATGTATATATATTTTAAAGTTTAAATCCCAAGAAATAATATTGTCTTATTTTAATTAATATGTCTACTTGTTAGTGACAACATGTTATCTATTTGTAAATTGAGCTGTTATGTGACTTACCTAAATTATTGAAGGAAAAGCGTTTATTAATTCTTCCGTTTATTCACTGGATTATATTCTTAATACTTATACAATTACATACAATACTAGCAGAGAAAATAAATTAAAAATAAGTGAGATAACCTAGATAAAGATTAAGTTGAGTAGAAAATAACAGGACAAAGTCAGTCAGTTCTAGTAACACTCAGGAGAGAGACTGTATTTCCCAGTGAAAAGAATAAATATTTGAAGAGAGATAAATTGCCATATATTTAGTTGAAACAATGATCATCATATTTATTTAAGAAATCTAACACCTCAGCGATATGTAGTAGAGAATCCAAGCTGTGTCTACCAAAGCAAATCCAAAGTGCCTATTCATGTCTTGAGGATTTATGGAACATGCTACCCAGTAGTCCTTTTGCATTTCTCCACCTCAAAGAAAAAGATTCCTAAAACAAAGAGCCTAGGTAGAAAAGCTAGCTGAGTAACAAAAATACACTCATCAAAAAGGAGTGATTCCAAATATAGCCTGGTGTATCTAGTGCTCAAATTTGTCTTTGAGCCCATGGCTGGATCCTAAGACATCGGTAAAACCTGAGAAAACCGTTGCTGGGATTAGAAAATGGTGGAGAGGAAGGCAGAATAGCTTTAATCATCCTCTAATTTAGGGTAGCATAAAAACAAAACTAGTTCCCCCTCTTCAACATAATAATTGAACAAATCTGAAACCAGGTGGATGAATTTGTATTAATCACAGAAAGCATCCACTGAACAGTTGATAAGTAAATGTACTTTCTTAGAATCATATGTGAAACCTCTGTTGAATCTCAGAAAGCACACACAGGATTTGACAAGAAAGTTAGTGTCCTGCAATAATAAGTGAAGAAGAGCCAATGACAAGGATTACAATGTCATAACAACACATATTACCAGCTTAATAAAAATTATTTAAAAATATTTATTAGCATTTTTCAGTAACTTTCCAAATTTATTAGTTAAGATCATGACTATATAAACAGTGACTTTAATTTTTATTTGATTAAATCACTGAGTCAAAAAACTGGTCAGTTAAATAAAAAATAAAAGTTAAAAAAGTCAGAAGCAAAATATTGAATTGATTGAATTTTTCATCATTAACAACTAGGATAGCACCTATAAGTGCCATGAATAACAACAAATTCGGCAAAGCCTAACTGTTCCTTTTGCAATGAATCAAATATAGGCAAGAAGGCACAATAAAGAATTGCAATCACTGTATTTATGGCTGAAGCTCCAAATCAACCAATAGTTGTGTGTGTGTGTTTGTGTGTGTGTGTTCATAGGAATATTGGTTTCATAATTCTTTATATGATCAATGTTGAATGTCTACATAAATATCACCAACCATAATAACATTTAAAATGCCACATATAAACATATAAAATACAAATGCGTAAATTTATTACATAAATAGATAAAATATAACTAAACATACTATATTTGGTATAATTTATGGGTAGATGAGCATTTGGTGCTATTGTGGATGAGGATAAGTTTTATCTTACATTTTTGTGTAAATCTTTGGAAGGAGGAAAGAGTAAAAGACGAAAAACTCATTTCTACCTCTCTGGTTGTCCTTTGAGACTGAGGTAAAAGGAAGCATCACAAAGAGAACATTTATATTTTACAAAAGAAGAATTTAAAAGCCTTATTTTGTTATCTGAAAAATTGAAAAGACACCAGGGTATAAGTAAAAACAAAAAATACCAAGGACAATCATATTATGGCAGGTTTCATGATATGTTATCTTTTGACTCTTTTTCTCTTGTTTTTATGTGTGCCGATGTGCATGTGCTTGTTGTATGTGTGCGTGTGTGTGCGCGCGTGTTTGTTTTCCTTTTCATCAAGTAGCACATCAGGTAGAATTAGATCTGTATCATATAGTGTGTACAAACATAAATATACATATACAATATATTTTCTCCCTGCTTGTCACATGCTGAACAAGGGCTGTTCCTCGGAGACATTCTCTACCTGGTTTTCTCAGTCTAGTGTCAAAAAAGATAATTCTTCAACACACTGCTGAATTTGATCTGTTGAATCTTGCTTTATTCTTCTAGATGCTTAGAACCTACACAGTGCTTCCAAAGGGATCTATGCCTTGAAGCTTACCGTGGTCTCATACTCATTAAATTATTATACTTATGGTTAAAATATAGTTCAAGTTTTATGTTTCTTTTGTCCTTTTTTCAGGTCTAGAATTTTAAATCACTGTCAAAATGAGTGATCCACATTTTATTTAGACTCAAATGAAAGTGATAAAACACTAAAATTTTAAAAATATAAAGACTTGAGATGTTATCAGCATTTTATTTGTGCTAATAACATGAGAATACACTAAAATATTTCAGAAAAATAATCCTTGTACAAACTACAGGTAACATTTAAATTTCAAATAATCAGTCAAGTAGTTTGGTTTCATTACAGCAAGCAAAAGATTTGTATAGACTTAAAAACAAAAAATTTAAAAACATTGTATAGACTTAAAAATATCTATATATTTAAACCTCACTTTCTCCAGAAGTTGATTATTTTTCTCAGGCTTTACGCAATTGTTATAAGGATAAGATTCCAAAAGTATTGCAAGGTATACAAGTTCTTTCATAATCTAGTCTAACATTGACATTTGCAGACTCATGTCTCATAGTTTCCAATGAAGTACATTTCATTCCAGTCTTATTATACTTCCAGGGAATGATGTTTTTTCTGATACTGTACTCCTCCCCATTATTTTCCACCTTTTTATTCATCAGAAGGGATGCTGTCTGATCATATCTATCATAGTATCCCAGTCTACTGTAGAGTTGCCTGATACAAAGGAAAAGGTTGATCTGTCATAGAAAATTCACTTCACAGATATCTGTGAAATGAATAAAAGTAGCATAATGCCCCTGAAGAATTGCCCGTCTCCCAAAGTGAAGTAGATTTCAGATGTTATTCCACAATGTTATCTCCCTCCATTCTCCATTATAGAATATATTACTTTTTATTATAATTGCGATGTTCCTTTTTGATCTCTAATAATAATTTGAGTCTTTTGATTCAAGGACTTAGATAAACGACAAAGACATGAGTGAGTA
This sequence comes from Avahi laniger, assembly GCA_963575035.1. Classification (NCBI taxonomy): domain Eukaryota; kingdom Metazoa; phylum Chordata; class Mammalia; order Primates; family Indriidae; genus Avahi; species Avahi laniger. The sequence continues at coordinate 106,551 of CAUYSK010119957.1, forward strand.
AATTAAGTAAAAGTGAGTATAGAGAACCCTTGATGCAATCTAGAGATACTTCATAAATAAAATTGGCATGATTCGGTGAGCAATTACACATATAGAAAATAATTTAGGAGAATTCCATGGCTTTTGTCGATCAGTGGTTATCAATGTCAGGGGAAATTTAGGAAGATTACCATGTTTGCAGGGATGAAATAATTCAGTGAGGTAAAATAACGGGTCTGTAGTGCTTGTTAGGTATTGGCTATTTCAGTTTGAAATTCAGTAGAGGAATCTGGATTGAAAGTTAATAATCATATAAAGTACAGTTGATAGCTAAAGCCATAAAATTAAAAAAGGTCAGTAGGGAGCAAGTAGTATGAGATTAGAGCTACAAATGATCCCTGAATATTATCACCATTTAAAAGACAGGAAAAAGATGACTAAAGGAAGAAGGGTTTATTAAAGAAGGCATTATTATATAACAATTTTTTTAAAAATTTGAAACCAAGTAATGTTTTATGGGAGTTGATTTCATCTCTGTGAAGGATTATTCTGACGAACTGGAAATCCAGCCCTGCTGTGTAGCCAGGAGAGGAAAGTAGAGTATCTGTGAGTAGCATTAATGACTACAAGCATTCTTTCTTCTTATCACCAAATATTCAGTTTTCTGTCTCTTACAAACAAAATTTTCCTCACTTTTGCCCTAGGAAGATAAACCAGAAGTCCCAACTAGCCATGGAATCAAGCTCAATGTTCAGGATCTCTTTAAATACATATCCTTTAATCAGGGATGATGAATGATAGTCTCTACTCTAAACTCATCCCTTCTCTAGATTAGAAGAAACAAAAAGACAAATATTCTATCTTACAATGAGTAAATAGAGAATAATCATAATGAGTACTCACACACAGAAAGAAGAACGGGAAACAGACAACAGCAATACCAATTCTAATATCCTGCAAGGCAGATGTTGGTGAGGGCCCCCCACCCTGGGGAACATGAATATGTTTTGACTAGGGTCAATTCTGCTCCCTGAGAAGGGTGGTCCTCAGTTTATTGCTCTAGGAGGATCTTCTATTAGCCTCCTTGACCACAACTGAATTGAGTATTGTGGCCTGTACCCACACTGAGAAATGACCATCTTTTTGCCTATTGAATGTTTGCCAATTATTGTTTTATTCCAAAAAAGTCACAATCTTTTAGTGTAGGCTAGTGCTTCTTTTGACAGAATGACTCTCTAAGACACTTAGTTGACTGTTTATCTACTTATTTCAAGTCAGTTTTATGCACCAATTGCTATATTATGTTCTTTTATGGATCTACTTAATAAATTTGCTATATTTTCTTGTATTTTCTTCTATACCATCCCCCAAACTCTCACTCTCATGCTCTCAAAATAATTGTGGATACGTTTGTCCTGTTAAGCTTTGTTGGGCTAGGCATAGACTTTGTCTCTGTCCCTAGAGCCACTTTGTATACATGGAAAGATTTGTTATGTATTACCTTAGCTCTGCACAAAGTTTTAGCAATGAGTAAAAGTGAAGACATTGTTTTAGTACCTGCCTCTAAACAGAATTTCATAAATTTTTCAGATGTATAGTTGACTATTTGATATTGAGATACAGCTTCATTTTCCAAAACTTCAAGTTCCTGAGTTTTATATTCTATTTCCTTTTGTACTTGGAAATGTTCAATTCTTCTTGAAATCATTTCTCCTTTAAGATATTGTCAAATTCCCCTGAAGACATCTAGTACACACTGCTACTAAAATTCTATTTTCCAACCTCTTCCCCTGCATCAACATTATCTGCCTTACAAATTATGATGGGAGATTATGTGAATCACGATTTAACCATTGCATACATGCACTGGATCACTTTATTTCTAGATTTCTACATCAGTTTCCTTGTCATCCTAAGCAATGTCCCAAGCAAATAAAACGTATTTTAAATTTTTGTTTGATAATACCTCATATCTGCATAGCAATTTTTATACCAACCATATCAGGTCTAACTACACTATAGTTAAAAAAATTAGAGTATTAGGACAACAATGATTCAAATTATGAGTAACAAATCCTTTGTGTAAGTCAAGTGGTTTTCTACTTTTTGCTTTAAACAAAGTCAAAGGAGGAATGTATTCAGTTACCAGAAAATAATAGATCATTTAGAATGATGTTTAAAGACAGGTCACTCTGCATTTCACGGAATAAATTCAAAAGTATTTCATAGGGTGCTAATTTGTAGTCAAACTTTCTTCCAAATAGGAATGTGACTTCAGAGGGAGGAACAAAGTCAATCTAGGTCCACAGTGCAACTGTTACTAAGGTGAACATAGCTTATGAAATCAATTAGGTAGTATGACTACCTGAATACATTCCAAATTATATACTAATTGTGAATGCCATGAAGCATTATCTAATAGTAACATTATTTTTGCTTGGAAGAATGTTCACCAATTTAACTTTGAATAAATTGATGCCTTCATGGCCTTCTATTGTCCATCATTTTATATTCTAAAATAGGTTAATAACACTAAAATTTAACAGTGATGGGAATTTTTATGTACATTTCCTGTCTAGTTTCTATTTCATTTGCATATATGCACTGAACTTGAATAAAGTTAAGTGATACCTGAAGATCAATATTGTCTTTATATGTGGCATTATAAATCTAGCTCTTTGATGAGCTAAGCTGGTAAAGAAAGAAGGTGCCTTGGTAAAAGTCACCTGAAATTAATGTCATGCAATGATTATACTAATTATTATTTGTTTTTAATGTATGCTAGGTAACTACAAGTGTTCAAATGTCATGTATGAGACACTTTTACAAATCACCTAATGAAGATACTTTGCCTTTTTATAGTCGTTTAACTTTCCAGTGCTGCTTCTCATCAGTAATCTTCTTTGCACTCACAAGAATCTCATGAGATGTAAGGACAGTTAGTTATATTACCTATCTGAGTGGTGACAAAGCTGAATGAAGCACAGTGAAGTTCCATGGAGGATCCAAGGACATACAGGTACTTGAGAGAAAATATCCTCCTCTTACAACTTTGTTCTTTATGATAGATTAATCTGTTTTTTAAATATATGATTACTCATAAGCTAAAATACAGTGGTAAATATGAAATATTTAATATATGTGAAACACACACACTTATGACTGCATCAGATTTTTGTAATTAAGAAGCAACTTATGACTCTACCATTAATGATGTGTTAGTTAAATATTACTGCATTAAAAATCTCTTACTTTACCCCAACACTCTGATTGAAAACAATAAACACTTACCATCTCCCAGTTCCTGGAGATCAGAAATGTGATTTCCACATTTTGTCACATTATGGCTTAGCTTAGTGCCTCTGGTTCAAGGACTCTCATGAGGTCGTAGTCAAGCTATTGGTTCAGGCTAAAGTCTCATCTGAATACTTTGTTAGGGGATAGAAAAAAAAAAATTCAAATCCAAGCTCATAGATGTGGACCTCTTCACAGGGCTTTTTGGTGACATGGCAGTTGCTTATTTCAGGGTGAATGATCCAAGAGAGTGGGAGTGAGTACCCAAGTTGAGGTCGGGATCACTGGGGATCGACTGAGAGGCTGCTGATCAAAAATGTTATCATTATTTTCTCAAAATAATACTTATCAAAATAAGCATATATGCATATTTACATACGTAGTAGTTCCCTGCCCTCATCAGTGGTTTCTTTTTCTCTGGTTTCTTCCAATAACTTGTGGTCAATTGTGGTCAGAAAATATTAAATAAAAAATTCCAGAAATAAACAATTCATAATTTTAAATTCTGCACTATTCTGAATTATATGATGAGATCTCTCACTGTCTGGCTCCCTCCTGCCCAGTATGTGATTCATCTTTTTGTCCAGTGTCTCCAAGCTCTATACACTACCCACCAGTTAGGTACTTGGTAGCCATCTTGGGTATCAGATGGACAGATCACAAGAAGAAGAGGAATGAGTATGGTACAAGAAGATGTTTTGAGAAAGAGAGAGAGAGACCACATTCACATTTAAAACTTTTATTACAGTGTATTGTTATAATTGTATTTAACACTTTTAAAAAGTGTATTTAAAACTTTTATTACAGTGTATTGTTATAACTGTTTTATTATAATTGTTGTTAATCACTTATTGTACCTAATTTATAAATTAAACTTTATCATAGATATGCATAGGAAAAAACATAGTACACATAGGATTTGGTACTATCCTTTGTTTCATCCACTTGGAATCTTGAAATGTATCTTGCCTGGATAAGGGGGAGTTACTTTATATCATATGTGTGTATACATATATATTTGTGTGTATGTATACATACAAATTATATATATGAATATGCATATAGAGACTTATTTTAATAAGTATTTTTATTTTTATGTATTTTTATGAAGAGGGAGAGAAATAGATGGATAATACACACATACACATACACACATATATTTTTTTCCTCTAGCTGCTTTATCCACAAAGTGGTCCCAGAAGAAGCAACACCCCAATAACAGAGTATCTAGATCATGGTTTCTGAATGACATTCTTCATTAGAGGTAACTAGGATAATGCATAGAAAAGTAAGATGCCTCTGAAAAATATTATTGTGTCACAAATTAAGAAAGTATTCCATAAATGAAGATGTTTAAGAGAAACTGGAACCAGCTTTAAGAGACTGTGACTGATCAAATCTGAGATAATTTGAGTATTAAAATAAATAATGATAAAATACTATAACCTAATACACAGGTCCAGAGTGCATTAGTTTTCTAGGGCTGCCTTAAGAAAATACCACAGATTGAGTGGCTTAAAAAAACATAAACTTATTTTCTCACATTTCCCAGAGGCTAAAAGTCTTGGATCAAGGAATTGACTGTGAGGAAAATACTTGTTCCGAGGCTCTCTCCATGACTTGTAGATGGCTGTCTTATTCCTGTGTCTTTCCTACGTAAATGTCTATGTCCAAATTTCCTCTTTATATAATAGGAATACTGATCATATTTTATGAGGTTCCACCATAATTATCTCATTTTAAATTGTCTCTATAAAGATCCTGTCTCCACAAATGGTCACATCCTCAGGTACTGGGGATTAGGACTGAGGGTGGGACGCATTCATCCTGTAACACTTAGTGATATGAACAAATATATAAATAAATCCATGGCGTAGAACAATAAGCTCTCCAATTCAATACAATGCCAAGTAATACAATCACTTATTAGTGGAGTAACCTGGCATATACCATTAAATCAAATGATATAAAGTACCATTTACTTAGAGTGCCTCTTGATGTAATACACTGGGAAGCCCACAGCATGACTTCTGTAGTATTTTTACTATAGTTGCATATCTTGAATATGTTCATGTGAAAAGAGCACAGCAGCTGAAATCTACGTACATTCTCATGACCACTTATTTATGGTTTTCAAAAATGTCAGTGTTATAAAAACAAGAAGAGATTGAAAACTTCTTCTTGATTAAAGAGGGAAGAGAGTTGTGATAACTACATGCACTGAGCAATCCTGTGTTGGACTCTAGATTTACAGAGGACATTGTTGGGATAATCAGCAAAATTTGACTTGGGTCTTTAAGGTAGATGATGATTAAATCAACATTAGTTTCTTGATATTGATGGTTGTATTGTGGTTATTTGGGAGAGTGCTCATCTTAGGAAAAATACTGAAGTAGAGAAGGTTGATGAGTTTGTGACTAGTGAATTAATAGGACAAATATGGTAAAATCCTGGATAATCTGGATGATAGAGGATTGCAGACCTGGGAGTTCTTTGACCTATTCTGTAAATGTTTCTAGAAGGCTGAAATCATTTTAAAACAAGCACTCCTCTCAAAAAATATACAAACAAATAAATAGCACCCAATCATCTTTATAAAAATGCTTTCCAAACGTTGAAGAAGAGGATCCATTTCCCATCCCCAACACTCAAGGTTAGCAGATCTCCCTGCTCATGTCCCATGATCCTACCGACAGTTCTGTATGTTGTATCTGCTATGTATCTTGGATGCATGTGTTATAAAATGTGCAGTGTTATTTTAAATGTGTATATTTTAACTGCATTTTTCTATAAATCTCTTTTATATTCTGTTTTTTTAAAACTCATACCTATTTCAAGCTCTAGCCATATTGTATATCTAGCCAGTTCACTGCTTTTAACTCTTATCACGCATTCCCTATAAGCATCTAAAATAATTTTTAATCCATTCTTCCAGTGAGGGGCAATTGCCTCCAATTTCCAATTGACATACAAAAACTTGAGATGAATCCATTTAGTAATTTGTTTGGAAGTTTCAAAGTTTGAGATCCTTGAATTATAAGATGCAATGTATACGTTATTGTGCTAAATATTACCAAACTTATTTCCAAAATAGCTGGAACAAAGAGATCTTGTTGGCTTTAATGTTGCTAATATATTCTTATTTGTCAACATTGTCCATGATGTACTGCATTAAACTGATATTCTTTATATTACTATATTCATATCAATTAATTTTAAACTTTTAAAATAAATCTGGGCTTTGTTGAGGTTATTTTTCTTTTTTCTAAAGTTACAAAAGCATTATTCTATATTTTCTTCATTATAAATTATTACCATTCACAATAATACCTTAAATAATCTAGAGTGCTCTTTGGTATGTAATGAAAATTAAGGATTCAAATTTAATTTTTTTTTTCACATATAGTGAGTCAGATTTTTTTATCAGCATCCCCTGAAACTCAACGTTTCAAATAAAAGGTGCCATATGAATTATCAACAGAAACCAAAAATAGATATATTTTAGCAAGTATTGCTAATGAAAAGATTAAGGAAAATAGAAATTGATGGAAACTAATTCAAAATAGATTTTATTGCTTAGATCTTACAATGGCGTAAGATATGAAAATTAAATAAGCATAAATATTAAATAATCAGAAAAATAATGTTTTTACTCAGAGTTGATATAGTTTTATACATAAAATATCTAATAATAATTAAAATCTGTTGAAATAAATAAAAAATTTTTAGTAAAATGACAGGATATAAAATCAATATACAAAACCATCCGCTTTTATTTATGTTAACAAAAAGCAGCAATGGAAATAGAACAATATCCTTGTCAAAATAGAGGAGAAATTAAAAATATGAATACATTAATTACCTAGAGTTAGTCATTCCACAATATATATTTACTCCAAAACAAGATATTTTACATTGTAAATACATACAATTTTATCTTTCAAATAAAAAAATAATGATACAAGATCTATATGAAAAACAGTATTCTTTTTGAAAGTACTATATATTTGAATTCAGTTTTGTTTTCACATTACCTTCATTTTTAAAACCTTTCAGTATTCTTGACAGTTCATATTTTATTCTAAGCATTTTAATCTTCCATACTTCATTTCACTGTAGTTTGAGTACCACAGCTGTATGGTAAAGTTAAAAACTGAATGAATGTCTATGTCTTTGTTTTCTTTGCCTCTAAATTCACCAGTTTGCCAATTTTGGGACATAAAGATCTATTGCAACTTTGTGGTCGGGTATAACTATAGGCTGATTCTGCTCCCTTCCTCCCCTCTTATCTCATTTTACCGCACTGGTTAGCCCCTTCAAATAGCTACTATAGATATGCATTGTATGTTTACTTTGTAAATATTCTGACATTCCTTTCACTTGTCTGAGAAAGGGAGAAAGGCAGGCCCCCTAAAATTCTGCAATATATGTGGCAGTGTTTTTAATCTATCTATTATTTTCTGCTTTTAAGGAAGTAGTACCTTTTATGAAAGCAATAATAAACAGCTGTTACTTTATTTCTGCAACAGATTATTTTTAGGAATTGCCAGAACAACTATTGTCAAGGTTATTTGTTCAATATCATCACATCTTGTCTATAATTTGTATACAGTGATAATTTTTTTAAAAGATTTTGGATATAGACATCAATTTATAGCTATGCAGTATGGAATATATTTGAAAGATGTTTCAATTAATACCATTTATTATTTTAATGTCAACAGCACATTTTAACTGGAACTTTGAAAAACTGTTTGCAAAATTCTGTCCTAAAAAGAAGCCCCTTAAAAATCATTCACTATGGATTTCTTACAGAGTTAAACATGCCTCTCTTTTGTACTTGCCATCAATTTCTTGTCTGATTCAATTCAAAAATCTTATCCCGATCCTTTAAGATTTGAATGCGGTAGATAAGTAGTTCTACCTTTTACTGAATTCTACTTTTTACAAAGTAGGTCCTTTAAAAACAAACACACATGCATTAGTAGACATTTCTTAAGTGATGAAAGTGGATCAATAATTATTCTATTACTATTAAAATCTGATTTTATGACTTGGCAGAAGCTTGCATAATTGTGACTTCCTATACTGCCCAATATGCAAGTGTTCTATTTTGCCATAAGAAACTGCATAAAATTTCCTTTACATCTTAGTTAATTAATTAAAGTACTTTTAGCATAATACCTTGTGAATTGCAAAATACTTTCCACATGCATCCTTTCATTGTATAAACTGAAAATTGTCATTTGCTAAAGCAACTATAAATCTTCAGGAAGCTTTCAAATCATTTTTACTAAAGTAAAAACTGTGCTCCTTTAAAATCAGACTGAATCCATTAGATGCTCTATATGTATACATATTTTCTTCCTGTGGTGATTATATGAAAAGTGACAGCTATAAAATTCATTAACAGGACTACATCATGTGCTCTGGATTACATAAAAATGAGAGTCCATAAAATAGTACTGTGACAACTCAAAATAATAAAACTACATTCATAAAATCAAATGATTTCTCATAGTGACCTGCACTAGCTATATAATTGGTGGGGCCAAATGCAAAATTAAAACTTGAAGGCCTTTGTTCAAAAATTATTAAGAATTTCAAGACAGTGACAATAAAGCATTAAATCAAGCACGGTACATTTCTGACCGTGATTCCCTATGTGACTGCACAGTTTGTGTGCCCATGAAGCTGGCCCTAATTATGACAGTGGTTATGCAGTAGATTAGCGTTCATAAAAAAAATTGTGAAAATAATTACCTGGCACAGTGTTAGGCTTTCATACCTTGTATCCATTTTAACTTCCAGAAAACTGAAACTGGAAGACTACTGTTGTCCCATTCTAGGGATAAAAGATATCTAGCCTAGGATTTCACAAATTCACCCCATGTCTTTTGTAATATAAAATGTTTCTATCCTTCATTTTTATCCAGAGATGAATTTTTAATTAATTTTTGCAAATTATAAAGGGGTGAGCACTTTAAAGAGCATTAATCTAATTATAAAATTTGAAAGACATGATCAATGCAAGTGAAGAGGAAGATTTCTCCGGTCAGTTCCTACTCTGAGTACCAGGCTTGAGTTTATGGCATTCTTACGTGTTTCATTTTCACAATTTTGGATATTTCTACAAGGTGGAACATTTTTCTTTTGCTTTCAAGCTTTCAGGCTCTTTTGCACTGTCTCTAGGTAGCATATGGTTAGAGAGACATTATGTAAATAATTTTTTTTTTAATATCTGAATACAAGGCTTGGATGTGGGCTCAATTTTCACTTCTTTCACATCTTTTTATTTTATTTGTATTTTTTTAGAGATGAGATCTCACTCTATTGTCCAGGCTGGAGTGCCGTGGCATGATAATAGCTCACTGCAGGCTTTAATTCCTAGACTCAAGATATCTGTCCTCTTCAGCTTCCCAAGCAGTTAGGAATATAGGTGCATGCCACCACAGCTGGATACTTTAACAAATTTTTTTTTTTTTTTTGTAGAGATGAGATCTTGATATGTTGCTCAGGCTGGTCTCAAACTCCTGGCCTCAGGCAATGTTCCTGCCTTGCACCCACAAGGAGCCGGGATTACAAGCATGAGCCCACATTTTCTAATAAAGCCTCTGAACTTTAGTGACAAAACGAAAGTGTTTAAATAAAAAAGATGCTACAATGTGGAAAAAACCTTGCCATATACAGGTGGTTGTCCAAATGAAGTCATTAGACCTGGTGTGGAAACTTCACCGTTAACACAAATTGTTGTTTGGCTTCAAAGAAGCAATCAAGTCATCTATACATCCATCACTCACTTTTGCCCATAATATACTATGGAAAAATTATCTTTACCTATGATATACTATGCTGGCAATTCCAGGGTCAAGATTTTTTAATTATTTTTAAAAATTTTGATAACAAATACCTGAAAAAATATTGTTTAATTTTTAGTTAATATTTAAATGAACACTTTTATGCATATATTTTTGCCTTCCTTGAGGATTATTTCACTGAGTAAAATCTCAAGGAAGAAATTGTTGACTCAAAGTTCACATACTTTACTAAATTGACTTTAAACAATATTCTCGATTATAAGAAAATTATTTTATACAATTAAAAATACATAACATAAACATAAAGATCATCTCAAATTACAATAAACAGAATTTTATTATTAAAATTTTACTCTTAAATTGTTAGCATAGATGTATTCAGTCTTATTTCTCTCTCTCTGTCTCTCTCTCTGAACCTGTGTGTGTTTGGGCATGTATCTGAAGTATCTATTATATTAACACTTTACGTAGAGTTGTATATTGTACCTTTTTCATTTAACATTTTAGCATTAGCTTTTCTTTGGGGCACTAAAAATATTCCAAAATAATAATTTTTAATATCTCTGTACTATTCCTCTGAAAGGATTATACTATATTTCTACCATTTAACCATTTGCTCATCATTAAGAATTTCATTATTTTGCTCATATAAGCAGTGTTGTTATGCATATAATTTGTGAATATTTTAAGTCAAATTTTAAACACATTAAATTACCAGATCAACATACTCTTATCTTTTTTTTACATATATATTTCCAGATTACTCTCCATAATGGCAGTGCTAATTTTCACCCCCAAACCAGAGCGCACGGGATTGTCTCTTTCACTGTCAGCTTTAAGAATCAAGTGAATTTTAAATCATTACCAATTTGATTTCGTGTAAATGATTTCTCATTGTTTTTACTGGCTTGTCTTTGATCATGAGTGAAGTTTAACAGGTGTACAAATGCATATCAGTTATTTCTTTGCCAATTATCTATTGGGACTTTGTATTTTTTTTGGAAATGACCTACAAGTATTTATTGTAAGTTAAAGATAGTAACACATTTCAAATACGCTTTGGGTATTTTCGCATACTTTGTTTTTCTCTATGTTAGCCAATTATTTATAGATGTATGTGGTTATTTATTTATTGTAAAATCTTCAACTAGTAAAAATTGGAAAGAAATCCAGGATAAACAGAAAATATTTCTACGTGGACCTGAGCCTTGGCATCACCTAGTAGACAAATTGTTTCAGGAATGACCATTGACAAGGGGGTATTACTTGAGTGGAAATGAGCATTCACACTGAACTGAAGTGCTCCCTCTCAGCTTCTGCCCTTCCTGTTTTCTTTCTTTCTGTTTTTTTGTTGTTGTTACTGTTGTTGTTAAAGTAATAACACCTAATTGCTATCATTAATTGAAATTATTTTCTGCCCATTTGTTTTTGTTGTACTTTTAAATAGGAATTATGGGTTTCACAATTTATCAAATGTAGTTTTGGCATTTCTACAAAAGACCATATGGTTTTTCCACCTTTGATTCACCAGCATGGAGAATTATAGTGCTGTATTTTCTAGAATAAAATGAAACACTTGAAATAAATTCTATTGGTTACAGTTTGCAAATTTTGCCTGTATTTGCTTATAGTTTATTTAGAATGTTTGTAAAATTAGTAAGACTAGTATGTTTTCTTTTGCACTATGTTTGCATATACTAGCTTTATAAAATTTATTGGAAGCTTTATAACTTTTACTTTCTCTTGAAGGGTTTGAATAATGTAAGAATTATCAGATTCATGAAAATTTTACAAAGATCTCATATATAAAACTTTATGGAACTAAAATATTCTGTTTTAGTATTTTACAGTTTCTGATATCTTTCATGAGTAATCTATTTTGGTTTTACATATTTCTTCTGTAAATTTTAAAATTCATGTATTTTTTAATTAGCAAATAATAATTATACATATTAATGGGGTACATAGTAATATTTTGATGCATATAATGTATCAAATCAGATCAAGGTAATTAGTATATCTATCATTTCAAATATTTATCAATTCTTTGTGTTGGGAAAGTTCAATATCTATCTTCTAGCTGTTCAAAATACTATAATATATTATTGTTAACTATACTCATCCTACAATGGTATAGAACACTAGAGCTTATTCCTACTGTCTAGCTAAAATTTTGTATCCTTTAACAAATCTCTCTCAATTCCTCCTTTCCCCTTACCTTTCACAGCCTCTAGTATCTTCTGTTCTATTTTTTACATCAATGAGATCAACGTATTTTATAGCTTTCACATGAATGAAAAAATGAGATGTTTAACTTTGTGTTCCTGGAGTTTTTCATTTAACTTAATGTCCTCCACTTTCATCATGTGGCTGCAAATTACAGGATTTCATTATTTTTTATGGCTGAGTAGTATTACATTGTATACATATGTCATATTTTCTGTATCCATTCATCTGTTGTTGGACACGGAAGTTGACACCATATTTTGGCTACTGTGAATAGTGGTGCAATGAACACGGAAATACACATGTTTTTTGATATAATGATTTTTTCCTCATTGGGTAAATCCTCAGAAATGAGCTAGATCACGTGGTAGTTCTATTTGCAGTTTTTTAAAGAACCTTGATACTGTTCTACATAGTGGCTGTACTAGTTTAGATTTCCATGAATAGTGTTGGAGAATTTCCTCTTTTTTAAATCTTTGCCCACATTTGTTATTTTTTGTCTTTTTGATAATAGCCATTCTAATTGGAGTGAGATGATAAATGATTGTGGGTTTTGATTTGCATTTCCCTAATGATTAGTGATGTTGAGCATTTTTTTTTTTCATATATGTTTTGGCCATTTGTATATCTTCCTTTGAGAAATATCTGTTCAGATTTGTTTATTTTTTTAAACAAGATTATTTCTTGCTGTTGAGGTGTTTGAGTTCCTTGTATATTCTAAATATTAATCAGCTGTCAGATGAGTAGTTTGAAAATACTTTCTCCCATTCCGTAGGTTGTCTTTTTACTCCGTTATTGTTTCTTTTGCTGTGAGGAAACTTTTAAATTTGGTACAATCCCATTTGTTTCTTTTTGCTTTTGTTGTCTGTGCTTTTTGAGGTCTTATTCATGAAATGTTTTCCCAGACCAATATCCTGAAGTGTTTTCCTTAATTTTTTTGTAGTAATTTTATCATTTCAAGTGTTACAAATTTAGGTCTTTGATTCATTTTTAGTTGATTTTGCTTAGTGTGACGGATAGGAGTCTAGATTCATTCTTCTGCATGTAAATATGCAGTTTTCCTAGCACCATTTTTTGAAGAGGCTGTCCTTTCCCCAGTAAGTGTTCTTGGAACTTTTCTCAAGAGGAAACTACGTACCAATATCCCTGATGAACAGAGATGCAAAAATCCTCAGCATAATGCTAGCAAATCAAATTCAATAGTACATAAAAAGATAATACATCACGATCAAGAGGGTTTTATCCCAAGATGCAAGGATGGTTCAACATACACAATTAAATAAATGTAATTCAACACATAAAAAGAATTAAAAACAAAAACCATATGATTATCTCAATAGACGCACAAACAGCATTTAATAAAATCCACTTTGATGATAAAAAACACTCAACAAATTAGGCATAGAAGGAACATGTGCAAAATAATGAAAGCTGTATATGACAAACCCACAGACAATTTAAAACTGAATAGGAAAAAGTTTAAATCATTTCCCATAAGAATTGGAACGAGCAAGGATGTGGTCTTTCACCATTTCTACTGGCAGTCTAACCAGAGCAATTAATCAATAGAAAGAAATAAAGGACATCCATATTGGAGAAGAGGAAATCAAATTATCTCTTTTTGCTGATGATATGATCTTATATCTAGAAAACCCTAAAGCTTCCTCCAAAAGACTACTAGATTTGATAAATGAATTCAGTAAAATGTCAGATTACCAAATCAACCTACACAAATCAGTAGCAATTCTATACACAAATAGTTACTAAGTTTAGAACCAAATGAAGAACTCAATTTTATTTACAATAGCTGCAAAAAATATACTTAGGAATATATTTAACCAAGGAAGTGACAGATATCTATAAAAAAACCCACAAAACACTGAAAAAAGAAATGCAGGTGATGCAAACAATTGAAAAAATAGCTTATGCTTATGGTTTGGAAGAATCAACATTGTTAAAATATCTATACTGCTCAAAGTGATTTACAAATTCAACACAATTCCCATCAAAATACCAACATCATTTTTCATAGAACTAGAGAAAAGCAATCCTAAGCTTCATATGGAACCAAGAAGAGCCTTAGGATAGCCAAAACAATCCTAAACAAAAAAGAACAAATCTGGAGGCATCACATAACCTGACTTAAAATTATACTACAATGCTATTGTAACCAGAACAGCATGGTAATGGTATAAAAATAGAAACATAAATCAGTGGAATAGAATAGAGAACCCAGAAATGAAGCCATATACCTAAAACCAACTGATATTCAACAGCATATGCTGGGGAAAGGACACCCTACTCAATAAATGCTACTGGGAAAATTGGATAGCCACATGCAGAAGAATGGCACTGGATCTCTATGTCTTACCATATACAAAAATTAACTCAAAATGGATTAAAGATTTAAATGTAATACCTGGAACCATAAAATTTCTGGAATAAACACCTAGGTAAAATGCTCCTGGACATTGGCCTAGGCAAAGAATTTGTGACTAAGACTCCAAAAGCAAATGCAACAAAAATAGCCTTCAAGAGCTGTGATTTTGGAGGGAATCTCATTCCCAGGCTAACCAATAACTAGAATGTGTTCTAGAGCAAAGATTCTAATAGAACAGCTCTAGACAGTCCCCATGATCGTGGCTCACATATGACATAACTGTTCATGAGGTCAGTTCCTTATTCAAAGGAATTTAAAATTTCTTACAAATATAGAGTGTTTGTTTAACTCTATTATCTATGTTAGCCTCTTGCAAGGCTGACCTCTCCCCATTCTGTTTACTTATTTTATGTTACTGTATGTTCCCGAAATAGCATTAGTGAAATTTTATTTGTCTTGTTCAATCTCTACCTGGATGTACTGCAAAACCACTCCTCAATATTTAATATTAAGAACTACTTGCTCATTTAAATATTCAGTTCAGTGATCCAAGAAACTGAGCAGTAGGAACAAGGATCCTGACATAACAAGATACATTTATTCCAGCATTATTTTGACAGTGATGCTGTGAGATAGATTTTTTAAATCTATTTAAATCTATTTTCCATTTAGTCTAGACTTGCCTATAAAAACAGACTTTTTCCTGGTGCTACTTTCTTTGGTTTAACAGAAGCAATGGTAACCTCAGGGAAAGGACCCATCACCTGATAACTTTCTCTTCATGTGGTTGATAGAGATTTGGGGAATTCTACTGAAGTTGTTACCAGACGCCATTTTTCTCAGTGGGAAATGGATTCCAAGAGGAGAGCCTATTTGCCCCATGACTATTCCAATTTCAGTCACTGATGTCACAAAATTGGGGAAAGGGGCTGCTATGATTCTGGTATACTTTTCTTTAAAAAACTCCTTCTATATTTCCTTTAAAAAATTATAAAATAATGTATTTGTTAAAGATATAGGTAATTTTTAGTTCATCTATAAAAAAATAACTAATCTTATTTTTAGGCACTTGTTCAGCACAGCACAGCTCAGTCCTCTTTGGTACTTTTTTCTTATTCCCCTAAGACTTATGTCTATTTCTGATTCTATTCCCCAAGCCCTCTGTGAGAATAGAAAGCCAATGAACTCGTTTGATTTTTGTTTTAGCAACGCCTATCTTTTCAGTCAGTAAATTGCTCTGGCCATCTGTAAGAAACTCCACTCTCTCTGTCACTGACCTTTTGTTCTTTCCATGTTTGAAAAATGTCTTATTATTTGTCTTAACGTCTTCTGCAATCTTCTCTTTGTTTGTCACCTTTCCTTTTCTTATCGTATTTTATTTTTACACTTCAAGCTTCGAAATCATTTATATATTCATAGATTTTGCATGAGATTCTCTTTCCCTGGTCCTCCATTTTGCATTTGGAGTTGGTAGTGCAAAAATTGCGTCAGTGTCTGTATGTTCTTATGCAGTGCATTTACTATGGTCATTCAATATAAATGTAAAAAGCGTAATTACTTTTAGCTCTTTCTTATTTATGTCTTAACTTTCAAAATGAAATAGTAAAAACAGTATTCACTTAATCAGTCATTAAACAAGTTTATACTAAATACCTGCTGTGCTTTAAAATGTTTATACTTTGTCTTAATTAAGTTCAATTTAAGAAAAAGTATATACCTCTCCTGGTTCTTGATACAATGTTTTTGAATTTTTTTCCTTCACTTTTTGTCTTCTAGGATGTATATAGAACTTATGAATATATCAAAATCTAAGCCTCCGTCAGGCAAAGATCTCTATGTGAGACTCTAGTCTCTTTAATATAGGAATATATTATTTTCAAACATGATAAATGGCATAGTTTCTTAAAGCATCCAAAAATTTTCTCAGTGCCATCTGTTTATATAAGGGATATTTTTTCAATGAGAAGGGTTCAATAGTAACTATTTATATGATCATACATGTGTCAATTTGTACAGTGCTAGTTGAGGTAGGACCCAGGGAAGACCAGGTTTTCTGCTTCCTTTGGAGACATGCAGAAAAGCTTCAATCATCTGAGGTGTAGGAACTCAGAAATTTATGATGTTTAATAAATGTATATATAGTATGATGTTTATAGAAAATCAAAACTAAATAAACAAACCAGGAGTTTAGAGTCAAATAAAAGTGTCTTTAATTTTGTTTAAACAAAACAAAATTCAAAAAATATGAACAAAACCCCTTATATTTACTGGGCACTTACAATGTCCCAGGCAATGTTATAAGAAATTTACCTGAGATTTAGGACTTCAGTATCCCTTGTAGTGCAGGTTTCTGGCAATAAAATCTCTCTGTTTTGTTTCTCTAAAAAATGTCTGTTTTACTTTCTTTTTGAAGTACATTTACACAGCACATACATTTCTGAGTGGACTTTTTTCAGTGTTTTCTCATCATATTTTATTATCTTTTGGTCTCTTCTATTTTTGATAAAAAGTTGACCATAATTGATATCATTATTGCTCTGTATATATTATGCTATTTTTTTCTGGAAACATATAATGTAATATTTTTAACTTAATTTTTTAGTATTTTTGTTATGATGTTCCACAGTATAGGTTGATTTGTATTAATTTTGCTTTAG
This sequence comes from Avahi laniger, assembly GCA_963575035.1. Taxonomy (NCBI): domain Eukaryota; kingdom Metazoa; phylum Chordata; class Mammalia; order Primates; family Indriidae; genus Avahi; species Avahi laniger. Next base: position 123,905 of record CAUYSK010119957.1, read on the forward strand.
CTTCTCTGAGAAATAAGTGGTATTTTCTCAATATATTTTTGGAAAACTTTTTAAACATTGTTTCATCGTGTATCTTTTTCTGCCATATTATCTCTCTTACGATGCATCTCAAAATATACATATGTTGGATTCTTTGTCTCTGAGACCCTGTTCTCTGACTTGTGGTTGTTTTTTATCTCCATTCTTTAGATTGGATGGTTTCTACGGATTTGTGGTAACTTCAAAAATATTAATCGTTTTTCTCTCACCTCTAATCTGCTAGTTAATTCATACAATGAGTATTTCATTTCAGGTAGTATAATTGAAGTTCTATAATTACTATTATCTCCTTTTTATAAGCTTTATTTCTTTTTTCTGAGATTTCTTGTGTGTTCAATCACTGAGACCACATTTTTTTTTTGAGTAATTAAACAAACTAATAGGTAGTGTCTGCTAATTCCAACACCTAATTTATTTAAAGATTTTTTTTTTCTGTTGACCACTTTTTTTTCCTTGACTTTGGATAACATGTTCCTGATATTTTTAATTTCTAGAAAGTTTTTAATGTAGGCTCTGTGGGGTATATACTTTATAATTATCATCTTTCAAAGTCTTATTATTGCTTTAATGAAGCATTCTAATTCAACATTTTAACTTGGATTGATGATTTTATTCTTAACCACAAAACAAATATATTACTTTTATATTTGAAACTGTATCATTTATTTTCTATCTTTTTAAAATAAACAATATTTGCCATAACATTTTTAAAGTCACTAGGAAAAAATACATACAAATATCTCAAAATTACTAAAACAACCACATTTGTGTAGGTTTATATGTTGTTTACATCAATGAGAAATATTATAAAAAAGAATAATAACAAGGTATTCTGGGAAAAACACTCCTAAACTGTACTTTTCCTCTGTTCTCACGCCACAACAATCATCAACACAAACGAAGACTTCAGTGACGAAATGAGAGTTTTTCCCCACATGCTAAGCAGCAGACACCAGCTGAAAACGCATGACGTTTTTTGTCCTTTCACCACCAGTAGCAGGTCTAGGCTTCTGGAACTTCTGACCCACCAGCTTCAAATTGGGGTTCCCCGAGTCCCTCCCTGGATTTGATTAATTTGTTAGAGCAGTTCACAGAACTCAGGGAAACAGTTACTTATGTTTAATAGTTTATTATTAAAAAATTACAAAGGATACAGATGAAGAGATGTGCAGGGTGAGGAATGGGGAGGGGTGTGGAGATTCCATGCCCTCCCTGAGCATGCCACCTTCCAGGAACCTCCAGGCGTTCAGCTATCAGGACGGTCTCTGAACCCCATCCTCTTGGGGTTTTATGCACACCTCTGTGGAAACTGGATTAGCCTTCAGGGTATGGGGTCGGGGCCCTCTCTGGAATGAGGATCTTCTGACCCACTATCAGACTGGTGGGGAAGAGTAGAGTCCTGCACTGGGCAGGTGAAGGTCAGAGAGAGTCTGTCTCCTGAGGTTGCTCCTGAGGCTTCACACACCCAACGTTATAACAAAGGGATACAGGAATCATGAGCCAGGAACTGTGGATGAAAACCCATATATATATATATATATGTATATGTCATAACACCACAAATAGGAAAATAAAAAAGTCAGCATCTTATACATTGAATTACATTGTACATCTTATACATTTAATTAATTAATTTTTTTGCTCGATTATATTTACTTGTTTTATTTTAAGATATCTACTTTTCCGTGTTTGTAGAAATAGTCAAATACTTTTCAGTTGACCTATTTTCCATAGGAGGCAATAATTTTCTTTTTAAAAAAATAGGTTCTTCTTTCTAATCAAAGTGATGAAATGTATTCTTATAATGTTCTTTGAGAAAATAATGTAAAATATTTAATGAGTAAAGCAGCAATGCAGTCTTAACTTCACTTTTCTCTATTCATTATTTTTACGTTTTTAGATATTGGTTCTCCTATGATATTACTTATGAAGAATGCATGGTAATTTGCTTTCTAGTTATACATGAGCAAACTGCAAGACCGGAACATTGTGCTGCTAACTAAAGTACTCTAGCTGGCTCCTGTTAAGCATAAACAAGGCAGCCCCAGCTAATTGGACAATTAAAATTAAGGAAGATTCAGCATAAAGAGATTCTCCACATTCAACTCAAATCAGCATAAAATATTGTTAATTCAACATTACAATGAACTTATATCTTATACTAGGCTTTGTATTGATCCTTGGTGGATTTAAGGCTAATTTTTCTTTTTATCTTGGTAAAAATGAAGCAACATTAAATACTAAGTTTTGGTTGCTTTTTCTACAACTAAAATTTCTAACTTTTGCAAGTTTTCGTAAACGGTGTATAGAAAATGTAAAAATCCCAAAACGGATTCTAGTCGGTGATAGAAATGAATCTATCTTCGTGAAGATAGTATAAACTTTGACCAAATTCTGCAATATTATAATGTAGATGTTTCTATTATTTTATTGAGCTTTTTTAGTGGTACATTTACTGTAAATTGTTTATGGACTATTTGTATGATTACAATATTTAAACAAATAAGCATATAAATGTGAACCTACAAAATTGCCATATATATTATTTCTACGTATAATTTTCCAATTCTGTCACTTTAAAAGAAACAATTTCTTTTTATTTAGCTAACCTTAGGAAACATCCCTAACCTGTTTGTTTGTTTGTTTATTTTCCCATTTTTATGTTGTATTTATTGTGTTCTTCCACAAAGTTCCACTGCCCTTCCAGCTAGAGCATTCACCTTTGGTGCCTCAGGTATATTATCTAAGGTTAGAGGCTTGTTCATTTGCAGTAAACAGTTGAAGTAATTCTGCATATCTCTATTCCTGGCAATATGTACATGATGTCTTCATATGCAATTACTTTGACTTTCTATAGACAATGCCTCAGTTTCCTGGTGTTATTTAATTTAAAGTGGTCATAGTATGGATCACAGTTGGCATTGTGTGTTTCTGCATTTTATTACAATTGGAATCTTCCATTTCATGTTTAAAAGATCGTAGCACATTGGATAAGAATGTTGCTTTGCTTAGGACTTCAAAGGCAATGGAAAAGACAACTCAAGGACATGGAAGAAAGATTTATCATTTGCTTAGAAGTTTGACTTTGCTATTTTTGTACTTTTCTAAATATGAAGATGATGTTTTAATTGTTGAAAGGCTAGCAATTACAATCAGTATGTGAGTTCATATAATTTTGCTTTGTGTACTACCCCATAATCCGTATTTGTCTGAGTATATGTATCACGCTTCCTGGCTTTCTTTAGTCTATGCTGCCATTTTCATGATATTCTTGATCCTGTCATTGGAGATGATGTATTTTCTGATCCATTAAGAAAGGTCAATGCAGGAAAACATTATTGCAGGGAATATGCATTCATCAACATTTTCTATATAACTACGGAAAGGATACAAAATATCCTAAACCACAGATTACCAGAATAGCTTGTACATATTATAAGTTTTGGACAAGTGTAGAAATTAATGCAATTGAATATGACTTTTCAGTCTCAAGGCATACATTTAATAAGCCTGAGAAATGTACTTGCTGATCTTTACCAAAAATGTAGCAAATTCAGTCTTAAAAATATTTTGTAAATATAGATCTAAAATTCAACGCTAAAACTTCCACATTAGTATTACATTATGCAACGATAATCAAAGAAGTTTGAAACCAAATCTTGTTTTCCATAGCTTTTTTTGCAAATGTGATAGAGACTGACATCAAATGACCAACCTCATAATCTGGAATGTTAAGGCTTCATGCTTAACTTCATTAATGTCACTTATTGTTACTGGTTCATTCTTTTTAACATGATCTCTAGCTTAAAGATAAAATAAAATGTATCTAAAGCCAGAATTAGAGAAAAGCAAGGTTTTTGGTCAAAACTCTCCTCTACACATGTTAATTCTACTTCTGATGTAGATGTCAGAGTACAGTCTTAAAATGAGGGAATGTGCAATTTCTTGTACTTAACTAAACATTTTAATGACAAGCAAAGATCAGAAGCAACTGAGATTTAAAACTTTGCTATGCAATGTGGGGCTGATGGATCAACAGTGAGAAAAGAAAAATAGTTCAGAGCAGCCTGAGCTATGTGAGACATGCAAAATTTATTAGGTCCAGAGAGACAGGAGTGTGGGACTTCAGTCATCAGCTCCCCTCACCATGCCTGGGGGCAATTGTTTAAAGTCATTTTGTTCCTGACTAGCTACCTCACTCATTATCTCCACGTTCCTGGAATTTGTGATATAAAGAACAATGCATAGCACATCAATAGCTTATGTTATTTTAACATAAATTATTGATAAACAACTCAGGAACTGCCTCTTCTTTTCCTTTAAAAATCTACCTGTAACTGCTGCTAATCAAAGTGTATATTCAGGGCAACTTGGATCTATGCTCCAGGTTCCACTCCTCAAGATTTGCTCACATAAAGTCTCTATTTATGTTAATTTCACCTCAGCTTCTTCCTTTAAGGTGAACGACAGCATCAGCATTATACATGCCTGGGAGCAGCTTCGAAGTGTAGAATCTTAGGCTGTGCCACCAACCTGCTAAATTAGAATTTGCATTCTAACAAGATCTTCAAGTGATTTGTGTGCACAGTAAAATTTAATAAGCATTTAGTTACCACTAGTACTTTTAATTGTGACCCAACATTGCTGGTTTCTGTGGGTGCCAAGAAAATGATAAAGAGCATATTAGAAAGATGCCCAACTAGGATTGCCTGACACTCATCCTCCACCCCACACAAAGGGACCAAAACAACCAGTACATTAAGGATGAAATTAAAATGGAAATTATAATAATTTTTGAGGCAAATGAGAATGAAAACACATCATAGCAAAACCTATTGCACATAGCAAAAGCAGTTTTAAGAGGGAAGTTTATAGCAATAAGCACCTACATCAGAAAAGATGTATTTTTAATAAACAATTTTAATAAACAATTTTTGATGTACCTCAAAAAACAAGAAAAACAAAAATCAACTAAACCCAAACTTGGTATAAGAAAATAATAAAGCTCAGAGCAGAAATAAACAAAATAGGTGTTCAAAATTCAAATAATCAATGAAAGAAAGAGTTTTTTCTTTTTCTTTTTTTTTTGTTATTGTTTTCTTTTCTTCTAAGGATTACAGGCACAGAAAGAGTTGATTGTTACAAAAGATAATCAACAAATCTGTAGCTAGACTAAATAAAGAAAAATTGAAGACTCAAATAAATAAAGTCAGATTATAAAAAGACATTAATGGTACCACAGAAATACAAAGGATCACAAGAGTCTGTTATGAAAAATTATGCACCAACAACTTTGATAACATAGACAAACAAATTCCTATACACATACAACCTACCAACATTAAATTATGAAGAAATAGAAAATCTTCCCAGAATAATAACAAGTGAAAATATTGAATCAGAAATAAAGTTCTTCCATTAAGGAAAATCTCAAAACCTGAAGACTTCACTGCTGAATTCTACCAAACATTTAAAGATGAACTTGTACCAATTTTTCTCAAAATATTACAGAAATTTAAAGAGGAGACATACTTTAAAGGCCAGCATTACCCTGATTCCAAAATTGAACAAGGCTCCAACAACAACAACAACAACAACAAGAAAAACAAAAAGCTACAGGCCAATATCCCTAATGAATATAGACATAAAAATTCTCAACAAAATACTGACAAACCAAATTCAACAACACATTAAAAAGTTCATTCATCATGATCAAGTGAGATTCATCCTAGGGAGGAAAGGATGATTTAACACATCCAAATCAATTAATGTGATACACCACATTAACAGAAAGAAAGACAAATCCCATGTGATTATTTCAATAGAAGCAGAGAAAGTATTTGACAAAATTCAGGATCTCTTCATAATAAAAGCTCTCAACCAATGAGGTATAGAAAATTTGTACCTCAGCACAATAAAAACTATATATGAAAACTCACAGCTAACACCATAAAGAATGGAGAAAAGTTGAAAGCATTTCTTCTAAGATCAGAGCAAGATAAGGATGCACATTTTTACCACTTACATTTAACATAGTACTATAAGTCCTAACTGTTAGGGACAGAAAAACAAGAGATAAAGGAATGATAGAGGCAGAAAAACAAGAAGGAAGAAACAAAGAAAAAACAATAAGAAGGAAATAGTGACAAAAAAAAAAAAAACGGGGAAAACAGTTATTTCAGTCTTAAAGAATGGGATAATTAGATCATGGAACAGTGACCACCAATCAGAAAATAGAAAAACACCATAAACAGTGACTTTCCCCATCACACGTATAAGAAAAAGGAATGTCTGGAACATAACCTTTAAGTCATGTCCATACCTGGAAAAATCCAGACCCCAAAACCCATGACATATAGTCATAAATAATTATACTTTTACATCAACATACACTACTGGCATATAAAAGGAGGAATTTTAGAGTTGATTGGAGTCTTCTCCACTCATGGAGACAGAACCATTTCACCTTAGGAAACGTCTTTCTCTCTGTACCCTTAAACTTTCTTTACAATAAATTCTGTACACATTCTTGCTGAGTGTCTGTTATATCTCTCTGTCACATGGACCAAGGCTTGTGATTCTCCCAAGCTGAGAACCCAAGACCTGGGGCAACACTTCAGAATTCAGCAGTGGACAGGACCTTGACACTAACCAGAGCAATTAGGCAGGAGAAAGAAATAAAAGGCATTAAAATTAAAAATGGGAAGTCAAGTTGTCCCTATTTGCAGACAACATGATCTTATATATAGAAAATTCTAAAGATTATCATTAAAAAAACTGTTAGAATTAATAAACAAATTCTGTAAAGTTGCACACTACAAAATCAGCATACAAAAATCGGTAGTGTTTCTGTAATCTAACAGTGAACCATCTTAAAAAGAAATCAATAAAACAGTTCCATTTTCAATAGCTACAAAATAATAGCAACAAAAACATACAAATACTTAGGAATAAACTTAACCAGGGAGAAGAAAGATCTCTACATTGAAAACTATAAAACACTGATGAAAGAAATTGAAGAGGATGCAAATAAATGGAAAGATATCCCTTGTTTATAGATTGGAAGAATTAATAATGTTAAAATGGTCATGCTACCCAAATCAATTTACAGATTCAATGCAACTGCCTATCAAAATACCAATGACATTATTCACAGAAATAAAAAAAAAATAGAAAATTCTAAAATTCACGTGAAACCGCAAAAGACCTTGACTAGCTAAAGCAGTACTGAGAAAAAAAGAACAAAGCTGGAGGCATCACACTACCTGACTTCAAAATATACTTCAAAGCTACAGTAACCAATATAGCATGACATTGACATAAAAACAGACAAATAGATCAATGGAACAGAATAGAGAGTGAGAAATAAATTCATTCCCCTATAGTCAACTGATTTTTGACAAAGGTACCAAGAACACACATTGAGGAATAGACAGTCTCTTTCATAAATGGTGCTGGAATACTGGATATCCCCATGAAGAGGAATTAGATCAGACTCCTACCTCTCACCATATGCAAAAATCAACTTGAAATGGATTATAGAGTTAAATGTAAAACCCGAAACTAAGAAAACATAGGGAAAAAACTTCATGACATTTGGCTGGGAAAGGATTTTTTTAAATAAGATCTCAAAAGCACAGGCAACAAAAACAAAAGTAGACAAATGAGATTACATCAAATGCACAAGCTTTTGTATAGCAAAAGAAACTATTAACAAAGTGAAGAGACAACCTACAGAATGAGAGAAAATACTTGCAAGCTATACATCTGACAAGGGGTTGATTTACAGAATATATAAATAGCTTAACAGCAAAAGACAAACAATTGGATTAAAAATGGGCAAAAGACTTTAATAGATACTTATCCAAAGAAGACATACAAATGTTCACTCTAATTACAGTGAGGTACCACCTCACTGTAATTAGAATAGCTACTATCAGAAAGACAAAAGAAAACAATTATTGGTGAGGATGTGGAGAAAAGGAAACACTTACACACTGTTGGTGGGAATACAAACTAGTACAGCCATTATGGAAAACAGTATGGAGGTCCCTCCAAAAATTAAAAATAGAACTACCATGTGATCTCACAATACCACTACTGGGTATCTATCCCAAGGATATGAAATCAGTAAGTTGAAGATGTATCCACGCTCCCATGTTTATTGCAGCACTATTTCCAATAGCCAAGATATGGAATCAAATTAAATTTCTAGCAATAAATGAATGGATAAAGAAAATGTGGCACATGTATGGAATGGAATGCTGTTCAATCATAAAAAGAATGAAATCCCTTTATTTGTGGCACACGGAGGTACCTGGAGGACATTACGTTAAGTGAAATAAGCTAGGCATAGAAAGAAAAATGTCAAATGATCTCACTCATATGTGGAATCTAAATATATATAAAACATCTAAATATATCATAAAAATAGAGAGTAGAACAGTGATTTCTAGAGTTTGGGGAAGGAGAAGGAAATAGGAACATGAGGACAGGTTGGGTCAATGGATACAATGTTACAGTTAGATAGAAGGAATAATTTCTGGTGTTGTATTACACAAGAAGGTGACTGTGGTTAACAGTGAAGTATTGCATGTTACAAAATAGCTGGAAGAGAAGCTTTTGAATGTTCTTGCCACAAAAGTAGAATAAATTTATGAGGTGGTAGATACACTGATTACACTAATTGGATCATTATACAACATGTGTATTGAAATGTCAAATTGGACCCCATAAATATGTACAATTATAATGTATCCATTTAAATAAATAATTGTCATTAAAAAAAGAAAGCCGTAAGAGCCAAAGCACACAAATATTGTACGAGGTGCTGAAATGCCCATAGAACATAAGTAGATGTGAAGACATATGTTATGGCTTCACACTTTAAAGTTCTAAGTTCTATAATAGGAACATGGAGATTTCTTGGAGAAGTACAACAGAGGACATATTTCAACTGTAGTGATTAGTTCATTACAATGACCTAGTAATATCTTGTTTTTTGTTCATGTCATACAGAATTCTTAAAAATTATTTTGTTCTATAACAGTTTTAATTATTAAAGCTACTACAAAACCTTTTTTGTAAAAGATGAGCCTAAAGCTTAAATAAATGTTAAATAAAACGAGTCATCATCATTTTCTGTTTTCTAAAGCACTTTAAGAATTTTATATCAACTTTTTTTTCTGAACAATTGAACGCATTATTCCATCGTGAATAAATGTTTCCTTGCTTAAGATAGCCCTTTTTTGTATGCCTGTTTTTTTTTATACTTGTAAATATAGGTTTGATTTACATTTTCTTTCAAGTATTATTGAATCATGAATTTCTTTTGCTCACATATTCTGTCATAGATCTGAAATTCCCTTTGGACATTCTTTCACATTGTTCATTTCTCCTTTTGAGAGCAGGTGTATATTTATGCCTTGCTGAGGTACTAAACCGTGTTACCTTTACAAGTCAAAATAAGATTTTTTCCCAGGTCTTAGTGATGCCCTAAGACCAGTATTAATAAGAAATTTTTTTACCTATTTCTTCTGGAGCTTCAGGGGGACTGTGAAACTCACACTGCAAAATGATTTGTGGTTCTCAGAAACAAAGTGTATTACAAATACAAAATATAGTATGGGAATTTTCCAGACTCATATAAATACTTTTAAATTTCTGCCATTTTTGTGGGGATCAAGGGGACATAAAATTTTTTCATTTGGTTTCCAAGTTGTTTTGAGTTACATTAATTCTTATTGTAGTATTTCATGATGAATCTGGATATTTTCTGGCAAAGTCATGTCTTTGAGCTAGTGCAAGATGATTCTGCAGGACATCAAAAGAATTAATGACAGAAAGAGTTCATTCTATTTCTAAAAGTGCCTTGTGGAGCTAGAAAGTAGCTGAGACTACTGGGATAATCTGAGTCAATTATACTGAATTCACATAGGGTGATTATGTAGTTCTCAGTGCCTCCCTTTACCAGCTGTTCTTAATCAGTCCTGATTCCTTACTTCAACTAATGCCCCCTACAATGCTGACTCTGTGTTGCTCAAGCAAGACTCCTTAATAATTGCTCTCTCATTTGGATCAATCTCCTCCATCACTTGCCTTTTTACTTTTTGCTTCCTCTCAGTTATTTCTGACTTCTTTACATTAAATATTAGTGATTCCTTATTGTTTTCCTTTGCCAGAACTTTACATAAAATGTGAAATTCACGATGCCCAACTGATATATTTAATTAACAGAGCAAAGGTTTAGAGAAGTGTAAGAACTTTACTTTTATTCACTAGCTATGGCTAATTGTTAGACCTAAAAAAAAAAAATCAAGAAATAGACATCTATATTCCCATTTTATAATAATTTCTGAAACTGTGTCTGTCATCTGTGATACTGTCTGTTTGCCCATCTGTCTTGTAGGTCAGTTAGGATTGAGAGTGATGCATTTACTAAATGGAAATGAAATAATTTATTTGTACCTAGCGCATTTTGACTTCTGCTAGTATCTATTTTTAGGGAATCATTGAAAAATAGAACTGACCCTACATCTTCTGAAATTCATTTCTATGCTTGCATAACACATTAACTAAAATAAATCAGACAATGTTTGATGATTTTATGGAAGGAAATTCCTTTATTAATCATGAAATACAAAATTGATGCATTACGAAGTCTCCATAATTAAGTAATATTGCAAATTATTTATGTTTAAAATATAAACTGCAAATCATATGGTGTCTCCATAAGAGTAGTGAAATGTATCAATATGAACGATCAGTGAATAGCTGAATCCTCAGTGTATCCTAATAGCTAGTCCCAGTTAGAGACTGTTTGCCATCTTTGAAGCTAAGTGTTTGAGAAACTTAATTTAATTCAGATTTTAATATATGTTCAGTATAAAACCTACAAAGTAAGTCTGATTCTCAGTTTACAGATAGAAATGCTCAACATCAAATTCATGAGTTGAATTCCCCTAGAATTAATTAATCTGGATTTTCACTCTGAGAACTAAACAAGTCCTTCTTCATTAGTTCAGTTTCTTTCTTCCCTACCCTCCCAGCTGTTTCAGAATCGCATGAGTAAAGTGTCCATATACAACATGTTAACCACAATTTTTCTTTATCCATTATTATATCCAGTGGGGTCCTCATTCTTATAGTGTTCTAGTCTCTTTCACATAGATATTGTCACATTTTCCAAAAGTACTTATTTATCTCCCCATCTACAAAATGCCATGTTTTAGTGAAAAATTTAAAGAAGTTTCCATGGGAGCAAAATATGCAATTAATGATTTTATACTAATGTCTTAATAATTCATTTAAGTTGATGTGTTTTCTTCCCAAGAGTAACAATATTTATGGAGGAATGAAAAATCTTTGTTTATTCTAAGCCACTTCTAATAATGGAATTTCCAATGATGAGAAAGTGCCTCTGAGTGGGAACAATTTTCTTCCGTTCTTATTACAGGTATCTGTGAGGAATGGTGTACTGGATTTGGTTTATACAACTTTTCGAGAACTGATTGTTAATGGTAACGAATATTGTCCCTATATATCTTGTATTCCAGTGCATGGTAACAATAACAAAATCCAAAAAAAAAAAAAAAGTTAAAACCAGAAACATGTGTAAAGTATATTTTAAAGAGATGGCTAGTGTAATCGTCGTTGACAAGGTGACGTTTGAATTGAGATTTAAAGGAAGAACATGAGCCTTGTGGATATCCGGGCCAGAGTATTCCCAGTATAGAACATGGCAAGTACAGAGATCCTGTGGCATGAATATGTCATGCTTGAGGAAAAGTGAGGGTTGCGTTGCTAGAGCCAAGTTGGGCAGGAGTATGGAGAGAGAGATGAGAGTAGAGAAATAAGGAACAGACCAGTTCATGGAGGGCCCTGTGGTTATAGCAAGGACTGTGGCATTTAATCTAGCTGAAATGAGAAGGCTTTCAAGCATTTTGAATGAATTAGTGACATATAAATTTGCTTTTTAAAATGGGACCTATCTGGCTCCTATGATGAGAATAGATTGAGGGGGAAACGAGTAAATGCAAGGAAAGCTATCAGAAAGTTATTATCATATTCAGGTGGCTTGGGTGACAGTGGTTGCAGCAGAGACGGTGAAAACCAAATGATATTCTTTGACAAGGTAGAGCGAAAGAGATCTCATTCAAGGGAGAAAGGAGTTTAGAATGAGTCTAACATACTTATTTGAGCAACTAGATATGTAGACCTTTGCAGAAGGTAAAGATTTGGAAGAGCATCGCAGTTCTTAATTTTGGATATATTATATTTGAGATGCCTGTTAGATTTCTAAATGGAGATGTGGAGTAAGCAGTTGGATATACAAAAGTCTCTTCGAGGAAGAGGCACAGGCTAGAATTATAAATTGGGATGTCAACAGGTAATGATATTTAAAATCATGATGTGGGATGGGATCACTTGATATTGGGACATGTAGATAGAAACAAGTCTATTTAATATGATAGACTTTAAGTATGCTATAGTAGTAAAATCACTAGCTACATATCATTCTCTCTTCTTTCCCCCACGTCTGCACATACTTTGCGTATAAATAGAACACTTATTTCACTGGATAATCTTTATAAAAATATAAAAAATCCTTACTAATGATTTAAGATTCAGTATAGATATCACATTCTCTATATATCTAGAGAATGGGTGAGTTGTCACTTTAATGAGGAATCATAATATCACACATTAATCCCCTTTAACTTACATTTCTACATCCTTATCAGCTTTTATATCATCTTTCTCACTTATCAGATCCTAAGCTTCCTTAAGGATGGATCACATATTTTCAATGTCCACTACTATTCTTGAAAAATTGAAGAAACTTAGTGTATTAATGAATAAAATAAAATAAATAATAATAGAGGGGAAGAAGGATAAAGACGGTCTGCAGAGTAGGCAATGGAAAGAGGTGTGAAGGAAGGAGACCGATATATATTTTACCTAGTAGGCAAGCCTGCTTCTAAAAATCTGCTTGCAATTTTTTAAAAAAAACATGGAATACATGCTATGTAGCATAGCAGAGCATGATTCAATTTTCTCTTCTGTGAAATGAGAATGTTGATCTAAGTCCCTTCCAGCTTTAAAATGCAAAGGTTTTATGACTCTTGGATTCCCAAGTGAAATATGAGTTGTGATTTGTGTGCATTTTTCTTCCCTGTTTGGGTCATGTCTAGTGCTCCAAAGCCCCTACACTGGTCTTGGATGCCCTTGACATCACTGCTTAGTTTCACTTTCTGGCTTGGTAGACTTCAATACCCTTATTATTTCACATTCTATTATTGCTTGCAAAAAGAAATCATCTGTGTTGTCTTTGCAGTATTTGTATTTCCTCTAGATTGCCTTACTTTTCTTCTTTGCATGTAAAGAAAAGAAATCCGTCTGTTTTTCCTTGTTTTTCTTTTTTGTTGTTGTTTGTTTTTAATTTTTGACATTAGAAAAGGAAATTGTCAGTAAATGTCATCACTCAAAAATCACTGGAAAGGACATTGGGTTAAAAAATGTGACTTTACAGTGATTGTAATTCATTCACTCTGAGTTCTTCAGAACGGTTTGCCATTGATTCGTACTGCTTCATATTTTCGCATATATTATTAAATATTTGTTAATAAAGGTCTGTCCTTATTCTCTTGCCATCTTTTTTGTTTCATTCAAAGGTCTCTGCTAAAATATAAACAAATAACACATGCATGATACAAATTTTACTAGAAGCTGATTCCATTTAATTCTACCTTCATTAGTGGCTTGTTTCTGAAATCAGGCACTTTTTATATGAACTCTGAAAGCTCAAAAGCTTTATTCTTCTTCCTAGATTACAGAAAATCCCATGGAGAGAATTATTCATTTTATAATTTGAGTGTTTATGGTGATGTGAAATAAAGACCTGAGTCTAACACTCATAAAACTAAAACATGTTAGGTCAACATTAAATACTTTTCTTGCTTAGTGCTTAAGAAAGCATACAACGTGGCGACTACAGTTAATGATGATATATTGTATTCTTCATAAATGCTAAGAGAGCGGATGTTAAATGTTTTCACCACAAAAATATTAGCTATGTGAGGTAATGAATATTTTAATTAGCTAGATTTAACCATTCCACAATGTGCATATACTTCAAAACATCATGTTTTGATATATTATATTTGAGATTTTGTTGTACATTATAAATATATACAATTTTATCTGTCAATTTAAATAAATACATTTGAAAAAAATATAAAAACCTATAACACAGGGCCATTAGTCTTCCTATTCTTGTCAAATACAGAAACTGGAGTTGATTTTTCATTATAAATTAAATTTGAAAATAAGAATAATGTAAAATTTAGTGACACTAAATAAGTCATATTATGGTTGTAAACTAAATACATCCTTTTCAGTTTTAAATAATTAGAGAAATGATCATTGTTGCTTAGTATACTATGTGAATAACAATGTAATTATTTTGTCTAAAACTGGGCCTAATTTCCCACCATTAATTGTATATGTTAATTGAGAGTCATGTCAACCAATCCAATGGCAGATGTTTAAAGAGTTTTTATAATGTGAAAAATTCTGTGTTTAGTTCTATAGAACAGTAACTTTCAAACTTTTAAAATTAAGATTCACAGTTAAGAAGTCTGTTTTATATTTTGAACCAGCATTCATACACACTTTCAGCAAAAACAAGTTTCAAGGAACAAAACTTAGTTTATATTTATAAAGTACTCTGGTGCAGTCTTTGCTATATATTCCACTCTATCTTATTCTATTTTTATGTTATTTTATTCTAGTTCATGAAAAAATGTTGACTGAGCCCCATGACCAGCAGATGGAAAATCACTGCTCTAGAGTACATAACAACTCTGTCTTCCAGTTGATTACAACTAAGTCAGGAGAGAAGAATGATATGAAACAACATATAGTTTAATATAAGAGTCAGTGAAATTGTCTTCAAAGAAAAGAGACTTGAGCCAGACTCTGAGGAACAAGAAGAACATGACAAAATGAAGATTCAAATAAGAAAGGCCATGAGAATGAACACAGGCATGTTCTCACAATAGTGAGGAGACACGCCTGGTTGAAGTGCAACTGTGCTTTTGGGACAAGGGAGTTATGAAGGCAGAGAAAGAGTCTAATTAGACGCATAATAACTCTGAGACTAAAAGAATGAAATTTATACCTAATATAGGAGAAAGCAGAGAGCAATTTAAGTATTTTGATCACGAGAAATGTGTTGATGCAATGATATTTAAGGAAGATTATGATAAAAATATACACCCCATGAATGTTACTACTACATGTGCACATAAGTGTTGATCCGTTAATACCAATTTGATGGTGAGTACATGTGGTCCTTGTTTTTCCATTCTTGTGATACTTCATTTAGAAAAATGGGCTCCAGCTCTATCCAGGATAATACAAGAGGTGCTAGATCACCATTGTTTTTTGTGGCTGAGTAGTACTCCAGGATATACATATACCACATTTTATTAATCCACTCATGTATTGATGGGCACTTGGGTTGCTTCCACATCTTTGCAATTGTGAATTGTGCCACTATAAACATTCTAATGCAGATGTCTTTTTTTACAGAATGTCTTTTTTTCCTTTGAGTAGGAGCCCAGTAATGGGATTGTTGGATCAAATGGTAGTTCTACTTGTAGTTCTTTGAGGTATCTCCATATTACTTTCCACAGAAGTTGGACTAGTTTGCAGTCCCACCAGCAGTATATGAGTGTTCCTATCTCTCTGTATCCACACGAACGTTTATTATTTTGGGACTTGGTGGGAGGGGAGAGCTGTTGCTATACAAAAGTTTTCTTGGATCCTAAAAATGAGATTGTTTTTAGGATCCAAGAAAACTTTTGTGTAGCAACAGTGTCTGGCATAAAGGGCCTGTATGAGCTGTAGCTGTTGCACTGTTCCTGCTGTATTGGAGTTAGTAGGGTTTTTTTGTTGTTCTTGTTTTGCAATATCTTTATTTGAAGTCTTTGTCAAAATATGCTGCGTTTCACGAAGTACTTTGAGAAGGGAGAGGCGGAATGGAGGATGGAAGAAAGCTCACTTGTCTGCTGCATTAGCACACGCTCAGCAGGACCTTTTTACATTCCTTTATTTAAATGATGTATTTGAAGCTGAAAGTGCTGTCACAGGAAAGGCGTTTGCCATTGCATCTCCCACACAAATCTTGACGATGGGGCCGTTTGGGGTTCACATGTCGAAGTTTTACTGGGCAGGAACATCTAGTTTGTTTACTGCTTTGACAGGTGATATCCTTCCCTCGGTAAGGGTTGTAAGACTTCGGACAAGTTCTGCAGAACTGCTTGAAGTAAACCTTGTTAGTGTCCTGTACACACCACAAATAAGCACTCTCCCATCGGATGTGGGCTCTGGAGCTAAAAGACGTCTGCTTAGATCCCAGCTCTGCCATTTAGTAGCTCCGTGACTTTGGGGAAGTGTCGTAAACTCACTGCGCCATGGTTCCTTCATTGGTCAAATGGTGAATGGAATGTAACACCTTACAGAGTCGTTAAGATCAAGTGAGTTGATGCAAGGAAAGTACTTAAAACAAGGCATGGCACATTTTAAGTTCTCAATATGCTCTTGTTGTTATGTCATTACATAGAAAAAAAAAGAGAAACAGCCTTAGGGAGGTCCATGCTCATACAGAGTCTGTCGTATAGTCAAACAGTTTTAGCTACAGAAGAATGAGTGTGAAATGTGGAGCTTGTAAAAGAAGTCAAAGTAAACTTAAGAGTCAGGAATGCTTGGATACCTATTTCTCCTGTATATAGAGTTGTCTTCTTGGATATTTCAAATTTAGGTAATGCTGAAAATTGGATAGACTGTATGTTCCCCCGGGTGTCCTTGCTCTGCTGTTTATTTTTCTCAACTGTCTCTCTCACTACTTTTCTTGTTCCTTTATTCTGGGTAACTTTGTGTTTTAGGGGGTTTCCAGAAATCTAGTGAAGCAAAAATTTGGTTTTTATATTTGAAGATATTTTCTAGCTTCACAAGTGTTTAATATTTTTTTGAATTTTCCAAATAAGTTAGTATTCCCAAAGATGATAAATTATTTTGAAAAGTTTGAATTAATATTCTTGTCAATTAAAACATTGAAGTCACAGCAACTAATTAAGTTCCTCATATAACATAATAAATAATATAATCAGCTACTTTTATTTTAAAACATATCTTCATTATGATTAATATCAGATTAAAAGAGCAAGTCATATTTGCATATGTACATAAAAAGAGGTGATCACTAAGTTCTGATGATTGTACTTTCAAAGACAGTCACAGACCTGTTATTTGTGTGTCTCACACCTCTAATTTCACTGTAGCCACATTATTTTAGGCAGTTTTTTTCTTCTCTTTTTTTAATTTTTTTTTTTTTTGATAGAGACGAGATCTGGCTATGTTACCTGGGCTGGCCTCAAACTCCTGGCCTCAAGTGATACTCCCATCTCAGCCTCCACAAATGCTGGGATTACAGGTGTGAGCCACCGCACCTGACCTATAGGCAGTTCTTTTCTAAAGGACTATTGCAATAGCCTTCTGCCTAGTATTGTAAAGTATACTCCATATACAAACACAGTAATCTTTTAAAACTGCAATCTCTCCATATCACTCCTCTGCTTCAAGTAATACAATGGCTTTCTATTGCTCTTAGGATAAAGCTAAAAATCTTTTGAAAGGCCTTCCTAGTCTGGCATGTGCCTCCCTCTTGCTTCCTATCTGACTCCTTTTTATCGGCTCATTATAGTGTCATGTATCTACTCCCTCCTCAGGCTTTCCTACTGTCTTTGATCGCTGGAAAACTCTAGCTCTTCATCTACTGCCAACACACACAGACCTTTTACTCCTATTCAAATCTTAGGTTTTTAAATCACATTTCTTTAAAAATCACTCCTGATTCCACAAAATATTTTATTCTTCAGTGTTTTATACTACCCTAGCACCCTGTAGTATGTTTTTTACTCTGTAGTCCTTATCACAATTGAAGTCAAATATTAAATTATTTAAGATTTGTGGTCCACATTGTACTTAAGCCCCATGGCACCAAGGATCTTGTGGGAATTGTTTGATACTTCATTCTCAATCTTGGAAAAGTGCCAAGCACAGAGTAGGAACCCAGAAAATGCTTGTAAAATGAACAAATGCATGAATAAATTTCAGATGCATGATTGAAATTTAAAAATTGGGAACTTATTACCCTTAATAATAGGTATTACCTGTAATGACTAAGCAGACATTAATTCTCACAAATATTTAGAGTTAGCTACGCAAATGTGCACATGACAACAATGAAATGATTCTCTACTAGTTTCTTCTTATTTTCTGACTAAGGTTGCCTTATGCTTTATTGTGATACATAGGCTTTAGTGGGACATATATACCAATTTGAATTAATGAAGAGTTAAGGAACAATTTGAAATATCATTCATTAGTACCAAGTGAAGCAAAGTGAAAGGAATTATCTTCTTTTCATTTTTGGTCTGCAAAAAACATCCTTTACTTTTGAGAACATGCCTCCTCCATCCACTGGGACTATCAACCAAATAGCCCCAGTGACTCGTATTTAGACATGGGTATGAGATCAGTCAAGATCTTTGCAATGGATAAATGGTTACTCAAGGGGTAAGCACATGATGTAAGCGGGACCAAATGAAGTTAAATTAGAATGATTTGTGTGAACATTTAGAGTTAGGGTCTCCCTCCTTCTGAGATTGTGGCTACTCAATCTTGAAAGTTGGCCATCTTTCCTGCAAAACAGAGATAATTTGCTTAAAAATAAAGCAAAGATAAAGAACAACAGAGATGACAGAGAAACAAGTCATCCAGATATGGCTGTGTTTTGGAAATTAAAATTTACATAATGAAATAAAATTTTTGGGCTCAATCAAATTTTTTTTGCATTCTAATGACAATGTTAGTTTATAGAGATAGAATTTTCTTTGACCCATTCCTTTAATGAGATGTGAGTGTGCATAGTGATATAGCATATATAGTATCAATAATCAGATTTGTGGATATGCTTCTCTTAAACAAAAAGATTCAAGGTGAAAGAAATCTAGGAGAACATAAAGATTTTACTCTAGATTTTGGAAGATCTCAACATGGGGAGAGTATGATGCACAGTAATGTGTTCCATATAAGAAATGTATCACTAAATTGATGTGTACAAAAGAGGACAAACAGAATAATGAGTGATTTAGAAATCATGCTGTATCAACATTGACTGTCCAACTTAGGGAAGTAAAGACTGAGAGGAAACATAATTCCAGTTTTCTAATATTTATAAAGTTCTCATGTACAAGGTGAACTACACATGTTGTTTTTTTTACTCTAAAGAAGAAATATATAAAGATTTGAATACATTACTGGATGCCAGATTCTTAGATCGATATCAAGAATCACTTTTAACCTAGAATGTATAGTGGTGGAGAAGCCATTCCTGCAAACAGTTCCCAGATACTGAAATTTTTGAACAAAAGTCAGCTAATGTTTATCAGGAATATTGTAGAAAAGATATTAAAGGTATCAGAATAAAGTTTATGGTTTTTCACTCTATGAACCATTGCTTAAAATCATCAATGAAGTAGTAGGCTAGTATAGACATACTAAAAAAAAAAAAACTTTAGAAACAAATAATACTTTTTTTCTTTATCAATTTACTTTCTTTACCTCTCCAAGATATTCTTATTTTGCTTCCATTACCCTTTCTTTCAATATTTCATTCTAGATAGTCTAAAATTATAAAATCTTTTTGGCCAGGAGCAGTGGCTCATGTCTGTAATCCTAGCACTCTGGGAGGCCGAGGCAGGATAGATTGAGCTCAAAAGTTCGAGAGCAGCCTGAGCAAAAGCAGGACCCCATCTTTACTAAAAATGAGAAAAATTAGAAAAAATTAGCCAGGTGTGGTCATGTGCGCCTGTAGTCCCAACTACTTGGGAGGCCGAAGCAAGAGGATCACTTCATCCCAGGAGATTGAGGTTACTATGAGATAGATTGACACGATGGCACGCTAGCCTGGGCAACAGAGTGAGACTCTGTCTCAAAAAAAACAGAGAGAGACTTTTTTTCCCATTTTGCTCAATGTGATGAGAGATGATAAGCAAATCTGAAAGTGCCTAAATCTCTTACAAATATGTACACCTTAAACCAATTTTACTGACTCATAATCACTAAGCTAATAGAGAATACCTGTAAGTGGTATGGCAGACTTTGAAGGAAATAAACATCAAGTGTCAATAAGCTAAGAGCACATAATCTCACTGTGGATGGGGCAAAAAAACCTCTCACAGATAAAGATAACTAAAGTTGAATACTCATTCTTAAAAATACAAGAGGGAACATTAGAAGGTACATGCATCAAAAACTCATCTCTCACCGTCTAGAAAAACTGCTCTGTCATTTGTCTTTATAGTAACAGAATGCTCAAAATTAAGAGAAAAGTGGATAGCCCCAAATATTTGTTGTTTAGTTGCTAATGAGTAAACAGTGCTGTTCAATAACATCTGGCTTCTCTAAAAAACACTATTAAAAAAACAATCATTGAATTTAAAGCTGGAAGAAAATCTTCTCCAAATTTCGAGTTTTATAAGTAATGTGAAAAATGAGACAGACAAAAATAGTAACAACATTACAAGAAACATCACAGTTCTGCCCCTTTCTTAAGAGAAAAAGTGATGAAAATCATAACTGTATTTATTCTGAAAAGCTATAAACATAAATATATTTTCACATAATAGAAAAATTTAAAAAGCATAAATTATGCTCCATCTACTGAACATAATTCTGACTTCAGATTGACTCTCCCACCATGAGGCCTCCCCTTTTTGAATCAACCCTGTAAGGTTGTTAGAGCTAGAAAATGGGGAAGGGATCCTATATGTAGTAACTGACATGTTTTGTGACACATCTTCTCTGGCAAAGATAAGAACTCAGGATAGTGCAATTAATTCCTTCCTTCCTTCTTTCCTTCCTCCCTCCCTCCCTCCCTTCTTTCCTTCCTTGCTTACTTCCCTTCTTCCTTTCTTTCTCTCTTTTTCTCTCTCTCTCTTTCTTTTCTTTTTTTTTCCTTTTCTTTTCTTTTCTTTTTTTGGAGGCGTTGTCTCACTATGTTGCCCAGGCTGTATTCAAACTCCTGGGCTCAAGCTGCCTTAGTTAGCCTCCTGAATAGCTGGGAATATGCTAGGCATGCATCAGCACACCAGCTTAATTTGTTTAACTTTCTTAATACAGTATCTAAGACATAGTTAAATTCAATAAAATTTAATCCCCTTTGTATTTTTCAAGTGTCCTGACTACACCTTTGGTTTTCTTACTTAGGAATTCACTTATTGAATGGGAAGCCACAAGGCATAACATGTATCATTAAAACTAAACTGATGAAACTATAGAAAAATAAGAAGTATTTATATAGATTTTATTTATATAGTGATGCTATATTTTGATATTAAAGTAAGTTTATAGCAGAGATAAGCAAAGTTTTTCCATAAAGATCACATATTAAATATTTATTAAATATTTTAAATTCTCCCAATCATATTGTCTATGTAAAACATAGTTAAGTTGGCCATGGCAGCATGAAAGCAGTCACAGGAATACATCAATGCATGACGGTGCTATAACAAAACTTTATTAATAAAAATAGGTGATGAGCGAGGTTTGAAACAACGTCCGTAGTTTGCTAATCAGTGATTTATATCTACTCTTAAATATTACCCCCCAGCATTCATACTGTCAATTTTTTTTATCCTTGGGATGAGGATAATTCATTACTGAGTTTTGAACTCATATCAAAGTTACAAAAATTTATAGCAGAATCAATTTTTTTGAAATCCATGGTCCTCAATTGCACCAGCCAGAAATGCATTAGAAAGAACATGTTACAAATTTAAGTCAGCTTTATATGTTAAGAGCCAAAGCCTAGAAAGACTCAAAGTACAGAGATTATTCCACAGACAAATGATAGGGAAGAATGCATGGTGACGTGAAAAGCATTTTTCCTTTTTTTTCCTACCCCAAATTATGTGAGAGCTTAATTAAGCAATAAAAAGAGAAAAATCAGAAAAGATGTGATATATGCAATTAGCATGTAGATGTTGGTTGGTTCCTAAAAATTTCTAGTGCCTCACTCTTTTCTTTTGGACAACCTCCAAGACATGTGGAGAAAACAGGAGAGTGCAATCTAGATTTCCTGAGGGCCATCTTCCTCTGTAATACTGGGGAAGTGGCTGAGAGATATGGCCAGCCAACTGAGGCCTCTTGGTTAAGGAGATGAAGAAACAGTGTGTGCAAACTTAATGAAGGAGATTGTGGGGCGAAGGACACCTATCAGCAAAAGACACCCCATGAGAACAGAGAAATTCCACATATGAACATTATCCCCTAGAGTTTTAATGCCGTAATGATACTTAGGTTACCACACTGATGCAACCCAGTTGCCAATTAGAGAAAATTGAGAGAGAAAGAAGAGAAAGGTGGGAAATCCAGAATTGACTAGTTATCAAAAAATATTCTTTGAAACTGGAAGTAATTGAGTTGGCAATCTTAATATTTCAGCTGCTGAGTATAAGTCTGGTTTGTTGAGCTAGGCTAAATTAAGCAATGTAAAGAAATAAAGAATTTTTAATCTTTTTTTAAAGCTCTATTTAGGTGATTGTCTAAATAGAACTCATGAAATTTTCAAGATGCCAATGTTATATAACATAGAGTTGCCCATACTTCACTTCCCTGTAAATCCAACAGAACATCAGAATACTGTGGGAAAACAGCAATAATAGTCACCCAGAAAGAACAACTGTAGTTGCTTTTGAACTCTATTCAGCCAGCTTCAAGTAAGGCTGTAACAGGCATTATTATTTTAGGGATGTCGGGAAAGTCTTACTTGAATAATTTTAGGTGGCAATACCTTACCAGTTCTGTGAAAAAAAGAAGAGCATCCGGCACTAAAAAGATTTAAGTGTAATGGCTACTAAAATTGGTGGAGTGAACTAAGTCCTATTAGTACTATTATTTACATTATTTAATATAATTAGTACAGTGATAACCATGAAAGGATAACCGTGAAGTGATAACCATAAAACCATGATAACCACTTTTTCATAGGCAAGGATTCTGATACTCAAAAAAATTAAATGATTTTGACACAAATATTAATAGTACTTGGTGAAGTCAGTGCATCAAGGTTTATGTTCATTCTGTATCTACTTATGAGTGAACTTTAAAAAATTCCAAAAAAATTGGTAAAAAACCATAGATGATGATAATATTGGATATTTCTGCAGGCTTGTTAACCAAACTACTCATATTATTAAGATCACCTCATTTGTGTCCATTCTATGGTAGTTGTACTTATTAGTTTGTTTTAACCTTTCCTTCGATTCTGTGAGCTAGCACATATTCTCTCAATATAATTCTCTTTGGACAACTAGAATCAGTTTATATTGCTACTAAAAGAGTCAAAAATTATGCAGTGATGATGGTGAAATATTGGGAGTCAATCATAATTCCAAACACAACACCAAATACCATAATTCTTTCTTTTTAATTTTTAAATTAGCATTTAATTAAAAACTAAAATTTAAAATTCTTCTACAGAACTAACAAATGCTGAAGAATATGTCATGTGGATCTCAGTTTAAGAAACACTGGCATAAGTCATTATGCTTTCACCTGGTAATGTTTCTCCACTTTATGAGTAATTATTTTTCATTAGTATCCTTGATAAAAGCATGAAATAATGCTTCAACTAATTATTCTATTGGGAAAACGCCATAATTCTGAATTTTGAAATCCCATAAATACAATTTTGAAAAAAATAATTTAAGACATTATTTCAAAGATATTTATTTACATTTTTAAAAAGAAATTTTTTGAGATACTGAAAAGCATGACAGAATACTTCATAGGCCACTTCACACAATAAAATAAGCAATAATAACAAGCATATTTTTGCTAACATAAACACTCAG